>JAUZSX010000489.1:0-22535 GCA_034780655.1 Idiosepius hallami
AATAAACCCAAAATATTTCTATCCTATATTCTCATAAGAATGGTTGTCCCTCGTGTTCGACCGCTGTCTGTACTATCATCTTGTCCTCTGTCTTCCTTGATTCGATAAGAGAGAGAAAGACAGAGTGGTAACGCGACTGCCACGAACACTTATTTTGGCCTACATCGTTTTCACTGCAGCTGCTCAAAGACTTGTGAGGCAGGCGGTTTTCATGATGCATGTTATATTAGGCTGCCAGGTTCTTGATTCATCAAGACCTGACTAACCACCTACCTGACAGGCATTTCTTTCCCTGGGTTTTTATTATTCACTGAGATGAGATACTCTTCCAAGTTAACGATCCCCATCTGCCCGAGGCAGCTAAAAGGTAGATACAATGGTTTTGACTCGGATTTGAACTCGCCTAATACGATTCCATAGTCACATCCTATACCAATACACCGCGTAAGATATACATAGATACATAAAAAACATAAAATAACTCATGAACTTTATCATACACATTAGAAAGGTTTGCTATATTTATTGGTAAAATATTGAAAGTCAGTTATAGAAAATTTACAGTTAATTAGTAAAGCAGTCATTATTGGATCCTGGTCTCTGCAGCTGTTGTGATCATCAGACTTACTTGTGGTCCATTGATTGCAGAATCAAGCAATTGACAATCAACCATTGCTGTTGATTTCATGTTCATTCTAATTTGGGGGGAAACCATTTCTATATAGGATTATTTTATCTTTTAAATATGAAATTAAACTTATTTATTCCTTTTTGTATAATGAATTCCGACCTCAGATGAAATTCATGTGCATGTCTTTATTTTTAACGTGACCCACTGTATTTATGTGTGTGCGTGTGAATATGTGTAGGTGTGTGTGTATGGCAGTGTACATGATTGTCTGCCAGTGCGTTTATGCGCTCGTGGGTAGTCTTTTGCAAGAAAGTTTGTTTTTGGTGTGTGTCTGGGTGCATGTAAATGATTGTCTGTGCCTAGACATGTAAGCGCCACAAGTGTGAGTTTGCGTGTGTACATAGAACGAGAGACCTTGCAGACGAGAGACATCTTTCAGACCAGATAATGTCTGGGCGTGTTATTGAATATCTTAAAATATATTCGTTATAGTTTGTTATTGTTGTTTGTTAGTATAAGAAAAGAGAGAGGGAAGTATATTTTAAAAAATTCATTGAATTGATATTTTTAGTTGAACTTAAAGCCTCAAATATGTATTGTGTTAAAGAAGGTTTTTTTTAACCATAATCTTCTGTTGTTGAAGATAGATGATGAAATACATTAAAACGGAGGAACGCTTGTAATCGATAGTCTCTAACGGAAGCCAAAGTTTGAAAGTTTGAAACATACTGTAAAGGATTTTCCTTGTCATTTTCTTTAATCTTTAACTTCTTTTTATTCTATCCTTAATTTGTTTGATTGATTTTTAATTCATAAAAATAAATTCTGTGGTTCAAAATTTCTTCTTCCGTTAAAACATTTTCAGATACATATTACTGTTTTTAGCCCACCACCAAATGAGCCAAAGTTGTTCAAATTCCTTCTTGAGCTTTCTACTTACACTTTTAATCTAAAAGCCAAAAAAACTAGCTTGAAGGTCAGGGAATTGGTGGTGACCGGGAAAAAAAATTCAATTTCGTAAGCATAAAATTTCAGAACAATTTCTTCTTTACCTTCGTAGCTTCTTTAGTTTTAAAAATCAAGCCTCACCCACTCTTCTTTCTCTTGGTAAAAATAAACAAAAATAACCCAAATCCCGACAACTGCTTAGTTGAAACACAAAACTTGATCCTAATTGACAGCATGTAGAGCCGTGTATAAAGTAACTCCACCCAAAATAGTTAAATGGTTTCTGGTGGAGATACATCGAATTTTTTTTTCAGGTCAGGAAAGCGGGTGAGAGGCCAGTGAAGAAGAAAACCTTCAAGTGAGTGACTTTTTGCCTTTTATCGCAACCGAAGCAACAATGACATCAAGTCGTTGTTTACTCATTTGTATGTTTAAGATTTTTTTGTTTATCATAGTGTGTGTGTGTGAGAGAGAGAGAGAGAGAGAGATTTGCTTCAATAACCAAAACAAATCATAAACGAGGACCGGAAATTAGCATCAACAATAAAGCTGTGACTCTTTCGATTCTCTCTATAGAGAAAGGTGATAGAGTGAGTTTATTGCTAGAAGTGAATCATTCAGATGCGATGACAAGTCAAAGAAGACTCGCACCTCAACACTTTAACGGACCAACATGACTAAGATTGCCTGCTGCACTAACAAGCAGCCACAAACTGGAAAATGAGACCAATTTAAAAAAACAAAAAAACAAACCTCGTCGGTTGCAGCAATGCAGCATCAGGTTGAGAGTTGTATTAATTTACTTTAAAAAGCTGCATACAAGTTCTTCGGAGCAAAAAAATCAGTTATGTATGTTGGTATATAAAAATGAAGAACTTATACTTTCAAATCTGCAGTCTGAGGTTCAAGCCTCGTCAATTAACTCTCTCGACTCTAAAGGGCTATTGGCCTTAGTAACTAAAGGCAAAAATGACACACAGTCATTTCGACCCTAATATGGTTCCTTCATAACAGCTCTGAGTGACTACTTGTTAATATTGTCAGGGTCCAAAGATAGAGGTTGAAATATCGTTGTGTGTGTGTCTTCTTTTGCCTTAAGTCGCCAGGGCAGATATATATCGGTTCTTTAATTAAAATAATTTTTTATGGGAAACGACAACGAAATTCTGATAAATGCTGTCTGTTGTAGAAAAAGCTGAGTCGGGTCCCCTTCTTCCTTATACACCCACAAGATGGGTTGAAATAAAAATAATTAAAAAAAGTACAAAAAAGAAAATAAATGAAAATAAACAAGAAAACAAAACAAAAAGAAATTAAACAAGAGAAAAAGAAGAAATCTTTTAAACAAGATGATATCTGAACGTCAATTTCAAGTCAATGGGAAATTGAATATTTCTAAAATATTTATGAAAAGAGGGAAGTATATTTAAAAGATATCTTCATAATGATGTTTTTAATTGAACTTAGTTCAAATCCCTATATTGTGTTAAATACAATGTTAGGATAGAAGTCTGTAGAACTCCTTCACAGTTACAAAATTCCTTTAGTACCCAATGATCTTTCTGGTTTTATAATCTTCAGTTATGGTACCAATTACAACCCAAAAAAAAGTCCATGGAAACCTCTGTTAATAAGTTCATATTGGTTAAATTCAAGTTACAGACTGTCAGTCAAAAAACTGGAAATAATGAACAAGTTTTTTCACTTAATTCAAAAGTACATTTTATGGAGTATCAGAATATTTGGTTTATAGTTTTATCAATTTTCCTTTTGTTAATTCCTCATACAAATATAACAAAAATACAACAAACAAGAAAATGGCAATTGAAGTTTTAAAATAAAATTTATATAAAATATTAAATTTGGTGTTTGCAAGAATGGTAAGAAAGTTTCCAATTAGAGAAAATGAAGAGAAAAAAAATTGAAAAAGGAATTTTGTTCTTCGTTCCTGTTGCCTTTTAATAGTTGGGTTGTCTGAAGCATCATATAACTTTAAATGGTTGACCTGAAGATGCTCAGACTAGATGTACAAAGGACAAATTTAGGCATTGCATTTTGAGAGATTAAAGTGTTAACATCCAGTTACAACACTAAAAACTCAAAATTAAAAAATCTCTATAAAATCGAAAAATTAATGATCAATAATTAATTTCACTTTAATTTACATAAAATTTCCACTTCATTTATTAGAAATATTTCATTAAAAATGTTTTTTTTAAGGAACTTGAAGGATAAAAAAAACATTGTTAGTCAAAGGGCATTTATGGTGTTGTGTGACAGAATTATCATCACAAGTGTGAACTATGAAACCAAGAAAAAGAACAAAGAAACCTTTTACAGTTAAAAATGTCATTTTTTTGTAGGATTGACATTTTGTTACTTTTATGGAGATTTTGCATTACGTGGCATTCTCAACAGGCTCTTTCTTTTTGTTAGACTAGTGATTTTAGAACATTCAAAGGCTTACCTCATAGGGGCCCTACACCCTTCAAAAGTTGGGAAGGAAACGTTTCATTATTCTTCTTGGGCATTAAATGACCTGAAATAGTTGATATGCCGTTAAACAAACCAAGCAATCTTCTCGTTTTTGTCTGGTCGTGGCTAGAACAAAAGGTGATTAAACACAAAGATGCAGAATTGAGGTTCATTGATTTTTATCACTTGTTCACATCTCAAAACATTTTCCTCTTTTTGGTTTAAAATCCAATTACCAATACTTTATATCTGACCAAAAGTCTACAAAGTTGTCAAGGCAGTCCTTGTCAAAGCTCAAAGCTACAAGTGGATGACAATATTATGTCAACCAGTGGATTTCATAATAATAAAAAAAAATGATAAAGAAGAGAAAATTGGAGAAAAACATTTCTAAGAAAAGTAAATATTCTTTTATTTAAAAGTTTATAATATTCTACAAATAGTTTGAATTTTTTAAAACATCACAATACAAAATAATTTGATGAAAAATATCATTTTTTTGAATTGAAAAATAATTCATTTTTTTTACGAGTTACATAAGAGCATTTAAAAGACGCCAAATAAACTTGTTTTACATCAACAAAATATAAAATTATATAATCAAAAAAATTATAAGTTTTATAAATGTCAGGCACGAGACCAAAGAATTCACTGATGCCATTTGACATGGGAAACTTCTTGGTTATACATTTCGGTTGCGCTAGTTTTTTTGTTTCTATTGAGACAGTGTTTATTGCAATTTTTGATCCACTGCTAGATGACTTTAATAAATTTAGAGTGAATGACCTTTTGAAGTTTGCAAACACCTTTTGACAACATTAATTCAACAACTAGTTTAAAATATTTTTAAGAATAATATTTTGATTTAATTGAACAATGTACTAAACTAATTATAAAGTAAAATGAAGCCAAAATAATAAATCAATAACATGAAGGATAAAATACTTTTGCATTTATTATACTTTTTTTGTTTTGTTTTTTTGCAGACTTTTATTCTCATCTTACATAGAAAAGAAATACTTTTTGTTCAGAATTTTTGTTTTTTATTTTAGAATTTTCAACTTAGGAACATAAAAGACAACATTTCAGGTTTATTTTGTTAAAGCTGTTTTGTATGACTTACCTAATCCATTAAATTTGGATTTTTAAAACTAAATAATGTCATATAATTAAGCTTAAATGATATTTAATTCACACAATATAAATAGTAAAAATGGATTTTTACAAACCACAGTCATTCATTTTAAACTACTAATTGTATTTAGTAGTACTGATAAAAAATAATTTATAAATAAAGTAAATGATTACTTTTTGAAATTGCATGATGTATAGATAGAAAAAGTAAATAAAATTAAAGTACAATATAAAAAACCTGTCATCATATACAGCTGCCATGCATAGACGTATAAAATTGTAGGATGTGTGTGTGTGTGTGTGTGTGTGTGTGCATATGTGAGTTTATTCTGTGCAAGTAAGGAAAATAATTTCATGATTTCAAGTAAATCATAAAATCAAGTCATTTTCTTTCACAATAGAAAAATAAATTTTTAGTTTGGTTTGAGTATCACAATTTTTCCACAAAGTTCATTTTCAATACCATTTGGGGGAATCACATAAGTTTCATTGTTACGTCCGGGACTGACTTTGAACAGGTTCTGGTTGCTTGCAATAAGATCCTTGAGTGACCAGATACCTGGACGTCGACTTTTACCTTGCATTGTGTAGACAAATGCATTTTCTACATTGTTCAGTAATTTGTTGCTGATGATTGTGTCAACAGACTTATCAATTTCAGCATGGAACAAAGGTGTAAGATTTGTATCTCGTTCAAAGTATTTTTCTAGAAAAGTTTCTGCAGATTCTTTGAGCACCAGGAAGCAACCTAGAAATATTAAGAATGAAATTAAGAACATCAAGAAATTTGCTTTTGCTATGAGTTGTCAATTATCGTCAGGCTTTCAAATAAACTAACTTCATTTACTTTTTACAAGACATTTATTTTCAATATTAGAAAACATTTTTCTTCCAAAAATATTTTTTGTTTCAAATATTTTTCAATATTTTTTAAATAGTTCATTATGCTTAAAAATTATGTTATTTTAAAAATCTATTATCATTATGTTTATAATCTATAAAAAATAATAATAACAAGTCTTTACTAGATACAGTATTAGAAAAAAATCTAGGTCCTTTGTTAAAACAAATTGCCATTGTTATGTTGTATTTGATAGACATAGAAAATCATTTAAATCAACTTTAGGGAACATGAGATTAACTTTATTAATCATCTAAAAATCCTTTTATTTTGCTTGAAATATATATCTTAGATTTTATAAATCTAAAATTTATTTGCTTGATAAACACAGAAAGGTTTTTTTCAGTTCAGCTTGACACTTAGTAAAACCCTCCTCCATCCAGTTCAAGTATATATTTGAATGAAGACAAAACACAAAAAGGTTAATAAAATAGCATTTACTTACCAGTTAGCAATGCCCAGTGAGCTTTATGTCCATTTTGAAGGCATGGATGATAGTTTTTATCAGAGTCATAACTAAAATGATTGTTAAGGAATAGAATTTCATTTACATTAAGTTTTTTTTTAAGGCATGACAACTTTTTCAGTCAGGTTTTCAGTTTCATTGAAGAAACAATTATTTTTAATAAATGCCATTTTATTAAAAGACATCTCTTTGAATAAATCTTGTACTATTTTGGATATTTAATACAATTAAAAGAAATAAACAGCAAAGGAAAAATAATTTAAGGAATATTGTGTTCAAAAGACTGATAAGCATGATCTGCAGAATGCAATGATTCTAAGGAAAATTAGAGCAATAAAAAAATTGAAGTAAAACCATTTGATTTGTTGAATGTTGCAACATAAAATATTAAGTCACTCCTGAAATTATTACATTTTGTTTTGGGGCTTTAATTTTATTGTAAATGCTTTCTTATACATTTATATATTATAAACTATTTATTATTTATTCTTCTAAATAAATAGAGGAGAACAAAAGTACAATACAATTAATGAAATGTTACATTAATATACAAAGTGAAATCTTGTTTTGTTAAGAAGTTAAAAATTTTCCTTTTTAAGAATGAATCCAAATTGAAGGAGAAAGCTTGTCAGTCTTTGGAATTAATTGGCTTTTATTAGTAAAGAAGAGACAGTTGTTTTATTACTGAAACTGGTTGTATAGTAAATTAAATTTATTAAGTCTATTGTTTAGTATTAAAGAAATGAGAAGGATTGGATTCTTTGAGCCCTGAACAAATTTTATTTTTATTTTTGACTGAGAAAATAAAGTCTGCTGGTTCATTTTTCTAAATAAACATTCTTCTTACACTGGGGAGATAAGATTTCTTGTAATTAAACCACATTGGAAATACTAGCCTAGAAGATATATGTAACAAGTGAATATATATATATATACACTTGTTACATATATATGTGTGTGTGTGTGTGTGTGTGTGTGCGCTTGTATACTGACAAACATCTAAGAAATTCATTAAACATGAAGCAATAAGTTGAAACTAATTTTTTTTGGGGGGGGAGGAGTACCAAGGGTTAGGATTGGAGTTTTTTTTTATTTCATTGTTTTTAGTTAATTAATCTATTATTAAAATTTGAATAAAGATTTTTTATGAAGGATTTTTATTAGATTGAACATCTTAGAATATCATGTTTCTATAATGCACATTGTTAGTTGGTGAAGATGAGAACTAATAAATTTACTTTAAAGAGAAATTAAGAGTGGATTTTAAACTGACAGGCCAGCCTTTTAAAGTGGTTTTCTTGAAAAGATATTGCAGTAAATAGGCTTAACAGTTAAGTTTGTTCATTTTTAATTTCAGGGGAATTAATGAATAATATTTGTGTTTAAATTTGAATTTGAGAAGTTTTAGGATTTTTCTGGTTAAGACAGACAACGTATTTCAGATTAATGTTGACTCAAGAAGGAAAGTATAGATGTAGTTTTCTTGGTGCCATTTTCATTTTTTTTAGTTAAATAGGAAATAAAAAATAAATATGCAGCAGAGCTCCCATCTTCATGTTGACACTGCCAGTGATTTTCTTAAATAAGGTTTTATTAAAAATATAATTTTAATCTTATTGTTTTGGGAATTTACAATTTTTTTTATTTTTTGGAATCCTCGAGTAGATACTTTATATTTGTATATTTATTATGTAGTCTGTAGTTGTTACATTTATTTATTTAAAAAAACTCTATAAATATTTTTATGAGGACTATAATAGTCCTCATAAAAATATTTAAAAACTTTTATTTTTCAAAATCTTTGAGATGAAGTATAATCAATTTTATAAGTATTTTTCAGACTATTTAAACAAAAAAAGATGAGGACAATAATCTGAAAAAGCTTTCTTAAAAATGCAAGTTAAGATCTCTAAAGATTTTTAATAAAAAAAAAAATATTAATCTTTTAATTAATTTACTTTTACTCTGGACTTTTTTAATAAATTTTTTTAATAGAAAAAAAAAACTTGGCTATAACAATGCTAAAAGGCAATAATTTAATGCACTTTGATGGTTAAAGGATACGGCACAAGAAGGAGATACCCCTTTAACAAACACTCCCAGATTACATTTGGACAAAGGTGAGCACTGTCAACAACTTGGGCACTACAAAATTCCTGGGCAAGATCTTCCATGAAATAGGCTGGAAAAAAAATGAATGCTTCTTTATGAAATATTTTTTTAAGAAAAGAGTTTTACTATAAACGGAAAACTGAACATTACTCTTAAATTTATGGATTAACAGAAAATAGAGAATGGACCAAAATATGAAATGATCAAAATAAATTAGGTTTGTTGGTTGCATAGATTTTTCAGGACAAATAAATAAATAAATAAATATGTAGCCAAAAGAAAGAACTTATGATTCAGCCATAAATTAACTGTCAATTATATTTAAAACTTATGGACTAAATTTTTGCCAGACACATTCTGTTGACAAAGTCAGAAAGAGAAGATGAACAGGTTTAAGAATTACTTCTACTGGCTAAAGAATTTAATTTCAAAACTTTTCATACAGTGTATAATCAAAATGATGGTGGTTGTGAGGAACTTATTGCAGAGGACTGCGTTCAAATGCTATGAAATAACAACCATTAGAAAATAGATGTCTCAAATTAAACCCTACCATTGTCATAAAAGCAGGTGAAGCAGGTTTTGCAAAGTCAAAACACAAAATTCTGCAGTAAAATACACTGGCCTGCCTATTTCGTATACTTTAATGAAAAGAAATCTGTAAAAAGATACAATAACTTTCACAAATAAATTTGTCAGTGCAAGGGAGAGAACTCAGGTTATCCCAAATCAGAAAAATTCCATTGAACCAACTTTAATCCCATCTCTAAATGCAAATCATCTCCAGATCTGTGAAAACGAAATCAATGATTATGAAACAAATGAACTTGTTCATAATCCCCACCAGAGGGATATCGAAAATAGTGACTATCAAGTAGGGGAACAGACGAATAACAGAATTAATGACAATATTGGAAACAGAAATCCAAGATATCAACCAAGACATAGAAAACCACCCTCTTATTTAATAGACAATGACACCAGTAATAACTCCAAGTGATGAAGAATATATAAATTCATGTGAAACAAAAATTATCCCTGGATCATACCAGGAAGCTATTACTTCTCCGGATGCAAACAAATGGAAATTAGCAATGGAAAGGGAAATGTATTCTTTAAAGGAAAACAACACTTTTACGCTGACAACCCTCCCTGAAAAGAAAAATGTATTTGGAGGTAAATGGGTGTATAATCTCAAAAAGGATGATAAAAATAATGATGAATACAAAGCCAGATATGTTGCAAAGGGAACAGCCAGATAAAGGATGAAGACTATTATGAAACCAATGCACAAACCACAAAAATAACCAATCTAATGCAATTTACTGTGTAGTATGATCTGATAATACACCAATAGATGTCAAATCAGCAATCTTAAATGTCAAAATAGACTTTAATATTAAAACCCAACAACCTGAAGGATACAGAGTTCCAGACAAGGAAAGATTTTATCATTTCACGATTTAGACTTTATCATCGAACCAAAGATGAATCAGCGAGCATACGCTGAAAAATTATTTGAAAAATCTAATATGCTAGACTGCAAGCCAAGATCAACACCCTGTGAACAAAAATTAACCTTTTCTCAGGAAGTGAAGGCCTCTGATCCTACTGAATACAGAGAGGCTATAGGAAGTTTGGTGTATCTTGCACCAGACCTGACATTTCATGGGTTGTAAACAAATTATCACAATACAATTAAAAGCTCAACAATTGAACACTGGAATGCAGTTTAACATGTATTCGGATACCTAAATGGAACCCTTGATTTTTGTTTATCTTTCAGGAAATGTGAAAGCAGCCTGACGTTGACAGAATATAATAATGCTGGTTGGGGTAGCACTCAAGACAGGAAAAGCATATCAGGGTATTGTTTTTTACTAAATAAAGAAGCGTGGAAAAGAATATATTGCAATGAGACCAGCAATACAAGAGGTGCAATACCTTCTAAAGTTGCTAAATGAAATGGGCAATCCAAAAAGATGGAAATAAGTGACAGCATATTGACAACAAGAGTTCAATCTGCATAGGAAAAAACACCACCAGGAGCCAGTGGGTAACACACATAGATATAAAGTACCACTACATAAAGGATAAAATAAACGAAGGTACTATCCAATTAAACTAAGAGATTACTGATAAAAATGCTGCAGATTGCTTTACAAAACCCCCTGCTAGAATTTGTCTACATTGTGTTAAAGCAAAATGATCAGGATGTTAAGTTTGAGTGGGGTGTTAAGAGGTAAAACTTAACATCCTGAGTTAAGCCCATTTTAATCTTAACTCTCTCTTTTAGGAAGTTCTGTTCTTCCTCTTCCTATAGTAATTATAGTACCAGCCTTTCTATAAATAAACATGTAGAAACTTTTCTCTTTGCGTGGACCTTCATTATTTTCCCAACCGCCAAATTACATTAAATATGTCAAATGTCAAAACTGCACAGCTGCTTTCTAAAATAAAACTAAAAGATGTTATTTTTAAACAATAACATTGGCCATTATTCAAAAGTTTGCTAATCCAAACATTTCTGTTATATATACATCTGTTATATATACATCTGTTTCAATAAAGACTTCAACCTCCTCCTTCTCAATTGCAAACTGATTGTTACAAAATCAAGGAAGTTTGGTAAAGATATGATAATTAGGAAACAATGAATGAAGAAAGATCTTTCCACCACTCAAGGTCCTTATTTTGGCCAAATGAACCACAGAGAAAAAGATTAGTGGTTGATTACATTTTAACCATCAATTGGTTCCCCATTCAAGAATTGACAATTTAGCCCCCCTCCCCCAATTTTGCCAAACTAAATTTATAAATCATTAGATTTTAAAAGTGTCGACCATTGAATTCCTATTGGAGAAGATAAATCAAACACAGCATTTGAAGTTCTGTATTAAATGTAACAATTTTTCAGTCTTCCTTTTTGACTTACTAACAGAGTGACCTAAAAGAGAACAACTGATAACTCAATAAAACATCACAGTTTTCATGATACCTATATATACATCAACAATATAATGGTAGAGGGAAAATGTATCAATTTTAAAGAGAACGCCATATCATTGCATAAAAACTGAGTTATTTCCCTTAGATTAGTAAGTAATACTAATAAAAACTTCCACATATTTGTATAACTGCATGTATAAAATTCAGTTGTTTCTAATTAATACATTGTTCTTCTTTACCATTTGGGAATACTTTTTCAGTCTGTAACAAATACCATCACCATTGTTAGACCACTATATTTATTTTGTTTTGCCCCCATTTATGATAAGTTGATGCTTAGTTTTTTAAGATGGTAGCCCATCATTGATTTATTTCTATTGATTCAATTGATAAAATTTTAGTAAAAATTTATAACTAAATGTGCAATAATGTTTCTTATATTAGAAATAATTCTGAGATTATAAAAAACATATTCAGTCTCACTATTATTTTAATCATTTTTCACAAAACAAGAGAAATGACTGAAATCATGTTAATCTAATGTCTGCATTATGGCAGCATTTCATTGACAAATTTATGTCAAAAATATTTTTTTTATTATTTCAATCATTTAAGCATTTATTCAATTAAAAATATCATTGACAATATGAAACAAATTATCAGTCGACTTTCATTTCAATATTTGATGCCTGAGTTGTGTTATTTACAAATATTGAGTTTATTGAAATAGTGTAAGTTAAATGTAAAATCATTTAATTTTTGTTAAATATTCATCTAACCTGATGTCTTTTAAATTCTGACAATGATCCAAGAATAACAGAGAAATGGTCTAAAAAATATATATCAGACTGGAAGTGACTTACCAGAAAAAAGTTCCCCTTGAATTGTATAACCTTTCTGCTTTCCAATTTTGACCAACAAATCAACCGAGAGGTCATCTTTTTTCCAGATATGAGCAGCCATGATAAGTGCAGCAAAACCACATCTTTTATTAAATAACAAAAAAAGATAATCTAAGATAATTTCTAAACAAAAAAGAAAATGTTAAGCAATATAGAAAAAAAAATGTTTTTTCCTAATTTGAAAAACAACACATGATTTGATAATAACAGATACAATCTTTATCCCTCTCTCTGTTATGGCTTTCACCACTTTAAATCGGTTTAGCCAACTCCACCTATTGAATTTGCCGCATCCTGAATAGAGGCAGACCATACCCAACGATCAAACGCTGTATCAATAACAAGAAGCATCAAATTGGTTGCTCAAAACAGTGAAGAAGCACAATGCCAAGCTGATCCTCTTCTGCATACAAATATTATCTCAACATTTATTCAATATTATTAACTTTTTTCTGCAGTCAAGATTGTTCCTTCATATCAAAGTTATTCAGAAATGCTATAAACCATCTAAGATGACCCTATGCTGTATATATTCACATGTTTGTAAATGAATTTTTTTTAAATTAAACATTTTTTCTGGGCTAGTAGAATAACTACTTATTGCAATTGAATTATTATTTATTTTGTTACTATTGCACGGGAAGTCCACTTGGAATAGATTGGCAGTCGTACTTTGGGATTGTAATGTGTGACTTTGAATGCCAGTTGATCTGTTTGTGTTTATATTTTGACTAATAGCCTTGGGAAAGGTATGAATGTCCACATTCTTTTAAGCAATGTTTGTGTGTTTTTTTTTTTTAAATACATGTAGACAAAAAGAATGTTTATCAAAAAATGATTGTTCTCAGTTATAAATGAGAAAAAAAGTTGATATGCAGTAAAACAAACAAAAAATCAAACTATTAATTACTAATAAATTATTATTAACATACTTTATTATTGTATGTTGTTCAATGTTTCCATTTAGTATTTATTAATCATAGATTTTTATAAAGTATTCAATTCTATTTTAGGATAACTTAAAAAATCTTTCAGACATAATGAAAGGACCACTTCATTCAAGCATCCCACTTTTCTTCTTCTCAGTCTATAAATATTAATTCCAAAATGGCAGATAATGTCCCCGCTTTGTCCAAATGTGATCAGCCATTGAGACCTTTCTACCTTTCTCTTTACCATTACTTGTCTAGTGAAGCAGTTGATGGTTATATAAAAATGGGAAGCTCTGGCCACTGTATTGCGATTGCTGCCAGTGCTGGACAATTTATATGATATATGAATAATGCATTTATACTCTTGATAGAAACATAAAAACATACAATAATAAAGTAGGATAATAGTTATAATTCTTTGGTAATAAATAATAACTAAGATAAACAGTAATTCAATAGAAATAAGTAGTAATTCTATTTGGTCAGAAACAAAAAATTAAATTTCATAAAAATTCATTCTCAACCATATAACAAGAATATAGCAAGGTATTGTGGTTGTATTAGTTGGTTTATAGCAATTCTGAACAACATTAATTTCAAGGTAATGAGTTCAATCCAGTGAACAGAACTTAGAAATACCAAATAGATGTATTTATATTGACAGATTTTAATAAAAAGGTTTACACAATGTGGAACTTCTTAGAGTAAATGAAGGGTTAATTTCATAGTTCTGATAAGCTTTCAAGTTCTATATGAAGCTTCTCAAATTTGTCTGACACCTGAAAACTTTGAACAGCATTTTTGCTGAAAATAGCGCAGAAAATGCTCAAGAACACTGAGAATATGTTGAATAAATATAATAAATTAGACAAACATTTTTTAGTTCTTATTCAAAAAATCTAGAAAAAATATTTAGTCATTCAAAAAAATTTAAATGTAAAGAACCTCTTTTTTAAATTTCCATTCTAATATAAATGAAACTCATCTAAAATGATAGATAGGCAATTATCTTTTTTTTAAATCTAATTGTATTTACATGCATTACAAAAATATAAAAATATAAAGACAATGAAATGCTTAGAGACCATTGCTTCTTTAATAATATAAATTGTAAATGATAAAAAAAAGATATTTAATACTGACTGAGGTCCTTTTTGTAAGATTCCTTTTACACATTGGCCAAATGATAAACAAGGGGCGCCCATCTCTGTATTCCATCGTTTAGAACTAAAAAGCAATTATTTCACAAATAATAAACATTTTTTTAAAAATCAATTTATATAAAATATAATATTATGCAAATATAATTTTAAACAGTAACATAAATTAATATTAGAAGTATAATAATATCATAGTTATAACATCATTATTACAAACAGAAAATTATCATCAAAAAATTATTTTCATTACAAATAAAGAAAACTTTTATTATAATGTGTGAACGGAATAATTTTGTTGATCTCCAGTTGATTTTAGAAGTTATATATATATAACATAAATAATATGTACTTATCTAATAAAACAAAAAAACAGAAGTTAAATATAAACTCAAAAGCATTCAAAATTATTCACTTTTCTCCACAATAATAATAACTTTACCTTTCAACACATTTATATATCATTTCTTCTTTCTCTCTTTTTCAAGTTCAATACAAAGTAGACATAAAATAAGCATGTATATTTCGCAATCTTTCAGGAATTAAAGGTTTTTTAAACAACTAAAACGTAATTCATGACCATCTTACATTTCTTCTTTATCATTTCCATCTCTTTATTAAAACCATTAAAGAATAAAAGAGAAGAGGTTTTTCTTTTAAATACATCAGTGAAAAATGTTCTTACTTGCATTTAACAATAGAATCATAGGCTTTATAAGCTAAGGATCGGCTGTCATCATCAGGGTAAGTTCCCGAAACAGGAGAAGATGTCTGGAGGCAGAATCTAGAGTTAATATTGTTCATCTGTAGTGGAGGTGGGGACACACTAAAATATGTTCTTCTCCCATTAATAATATCTGACATTCCCTACAAGTAAGAAAAAAAAAGACAATATTAAAACTTTTAACAAAATTGAACAATTAATGATCGACTGAAAAGAGAATCAGAGAGTTCATTGGTCTAGCAACTATTTTTGCCACTTGGGGCAGTCAAAAGATTTGCCCCCCCCCAAAAAAAAAAAAAAAATAGCCATTAAGAATCTGTTAATCTTTTATAATTCCATATACAGTATACTTGTAAAATATACACTTGTCAAAGAAAACTAGATTTTTCAAAACAAAAAAGTATATAATTCAAATTATAAAAAAAAATGTTAAATTGTATTAACTGGCTTCATGAACAAAATGAACTTTCAACCTTGAATAAACTAGTTTTAAAAATGTTAAATAAATTCATTTTTATTTAAAAATACATTTAACATTCTTAAAACTAGTAAAACTAGCTTCCAAATATTACTAGAAAACTCGATATAAAACAGAAATATTTTACTTAAAATAATAATTTCTATCAGACATAAAACTAATGCAACAGTTGAAAAATCCATTTAAAAACAATATTGCACACATGGTCATTATAAAAATTCATTTTTGTATAAAATTTCTGACTTTTTTAAAACTTTTCATTATTTTTATTCCAAAATTCTACTGTTATGCCATTGACAGGTCGTTCTACCCTCTTGATAAAAATTATTGTTTCAGGGAAAAAATGAAACCTTGAAAATAAATGAGCAGCTCATCTAGGTGAAGGGTAACACCGAATGTAAAAAGCCTTGGTAAGAGCACATAAAAATGGCCTTGTGCCAAACTTGCTCACCAAATAAATATAATATAGAGCCTCAAGGATGGACAAATAAATCATTGATCCAGTGAGACAGGAATCTGAGTTGGTTACTACAATCCAGCCTTTGAAGAGTGAAGAATCTTAAGAAATTCAAATGATTGATTAATGATGAAAACAAAAACTGATTTTCTTTTTGTAAATCAACCTAAAATCTATCTTTGCATTTAATTCATTGAAAGTATTTAATGCTGGTTTTGGAATGAATAGAACAATTTCTAAAAAATCAAAAAGATTTTTATTATCAGATTATTTTGTAGATCAGTTTTTTTCAAACTGTTTTACTCATCTTTATGGTTGCTGTGGTAAACACTTTTCAACTAATTCTCTGGCTTTCTTCAACTCCAAGACTCTACATTCCTACTGTGACCAGTAGGAATGTAGAGTCTTGGAAAAGTATTCCAAGAAAATACTGCACTTGGGTGGGATTCTTTAGAATTGATTATTTTGTTCCACAGTTATTAAATACCTAAAACTAATAAAAATTAATCAAAATTAAAAAACTAATTAAAACAAAAAATATGTTTTCATTCATAAAAAGACATGTTATTTGTTGGAAAAAAATGTAAATTGGCAGGCCACTTGGGTTCAGACTTTGTTTTGACTTATGAGAATACTTATCAGGATTTAATACCTGACTTGACCTTTTGGGTCAAGTGAGTAGAAATGTAAACTTTGTCTGAACTGAGTGACATCCATTGTTTTAGGCATGCTCTCTCCAAATAGAAAAAATGAGATAAGGCTAGTAGGGTCTTGGATTCGAGGCCTTTCGCCTCGGGTTCTTGCCTCTCCTCAAAACTACCTAGTTAGGGCCAAAGATTAGAAACTGCTATTATTAGCACCAGGTTTGCCCCAACTCAAAACTACAGAGATAATTCCTTAACCAAAGGGAACGCTTCAAAAGACAACTACTTTTGAAACAAAAACAAGAGAGTATGTGATATTTTGTGTATTGATATAAAAATTACATGTAATTGTGAGTATTAATTGCGATATCTTGACTTTGCTTGGTGTTCACAATTGATGAAGAAACGGTTGGTCTTTCTACACAAAGTAAGTGTTCCTTTTTGTACGTTACATTTGGAGTTTTTTCTAATACATTTCAAAAGTAAGAATCAGGTTTTTTTTCTTATAAACCAGAACTGTAATAATGGATTTTAACCAATAGCTAGGGGGAATGAGGTTTTGATAATATTCTCTAAGTTATTAATCCAATAATAAAATAGAGAATTTGTATTTTCAAATATTTCCTAATCATTAAAATGAGGAATTGTTTTTATATATAAATAAATATAAACTCACAAAAAATATAGACTGACAAAAACCTACATTTTATAAATGCAAATTGATCAAATGAGAATTCAACCTTTTTTTTATTTTCAATAAAGCTTAAAACATAAACTGAGTATCTTATCAACCACTTGGTTGTAGATTCAACAAGATTTTAGCATTTGTCATTCAATAGCTTCAAGCTATTACAGATAATCATATTAAAGTGTAAGGGTTCTGGTAGACCAAATACTACAGAGAAAATAACTTGGTAATGACATGGAAAAGTATTTTGAAAATGATGCAATGTGGATAGAATGGATAGATTGGAAGTGATGGAAGAAGAAATGAACAGAGAGAGAGGGGGGGAAAGAGGCAGACAAATAGAAATAAAGATGCAGAGAGTTACAAAGAACAGAGAGTGAGAGAAGGAGAGAGATAGAGAAAACAAGGCAAACAGAGAAAGGGGGGAAGATAGTGAGAGGATATAAAAAGAAAAAAAGAGAGAGGGAGAAAGAAAGAGAAAATGAAGAAGAGAAAAAGAAAGAAAAAAGAGGGGAAATAAATGTTTTTTTTTGTAGAAAAGTCAAGCAGAAAAGATGAAATATCATGACAATAAATTGAGTAGATTGCATGCTGAAATGTATGCAGCTTGGAAGACTCAAAAATGGATAGACTGCAGCAGCAGTGCACAGTGCACTCACTGAAAACTAAAGTAGCCGCAAAAAATAGAGAGAAGAAGAAGCCAAACAAATTGGAGAGAGAGAGAGAGAGAGAGAGAGAGAAGAAAGGGTGAATGGATCGTGGGAGAGCAGAATATTTGAAATTCTCAAGAAATAAGAAAAGTTACAGAAATATCCGTGTGGAGAACAATAAAAGATTGCAGTTGTGAAAACAATAAAACTCAGTCACAAATTGTGTAATAAAGAAAATGATAACACTTTTAATTAAACTGGGAAGGAATAAGGAAGAATGGAATTGGATATAATGAGAGAGATAGAATGAAAATGGAGAAAGAAAAGGAAGAAAAGGAAGAAAAAAGAAAAGAAAGTAAAACAATTATTAAATGAATAAAAAGAAAATGAAATGAGAATAAGTTAATCCTTTAAACTTTAAAGATCAGATATATCAGCCCTTTTGACTTAAGGTAAAAGAAGACACACACACAAAACAAATATTTCAACCTCTACCTTTGGATCCTGACTTAGCAATATCACTAAGGAGTCACTTAGAGCCGTTCTATTAAAGAACCATAAAAAGGTCGAAATGTCAGTGTGCCTTTTTTTGCCTTTGGTTATTAACGCCAATATATCAGCCCCTTAGGGTCAAAAGGGTTAATCATGAAATTTTATAATTTTGACAAATAATTGCACAACTAAATTGGTTGCTTGCTACATTTGCAAAAATATTTGAGAACAATTAAAAAAAGGAGTCAAGCCTCATGTCAAGATGTTGGACAAAAAAACAAAATTAATAGAAAACCATTACAACAATATTGAATTTCTTTCTTCTTGGAAAACTAAAATTCTATTCAATTATGAATTCTATTCACTATCAAAAGAATCCAATCTATTAGAAAAACTATTTCAGAGGTTCAATTAAAAAATATTCCTTATTAAAATTTCTTGGTTACAAAGTTAAATAAGGCTGAATTTAGGATATCTTGTAATTCCAGGGTTTGATAAAGGTAGCCTAGAACCACAAATCAATTTTAATAAACAATTAAAAAAAGAATTATAATAATTATTATTATTAAATTGAAAATTATTAAAGATGAAATATAAATTGCTGTCTCATCGTTTCCATTTGTCTTAATATAATATTTAGAAATATTAATTTAGCAGCTTTTTTATCATGAATGTTATGTTTGATTAAAAAGAATTGACTCTTGTCTTGGTTTTTTCATTTCTTCAAATTTCCTCATAAGAGTCTTAATAATAATAATAATAATAATAAAAACAAATAGACAAGAAGTGTCTATTTTTTTAATATACATAAATAGACATCTTTTTATATACTTATCAGTGACTAGACTGACTAACTACTACAGCAAATAGGTGGGGGGTTCTTTATGACTTTCCTAACTGTCTCTCTCTGTTTGATCATCCTGCGGTTTGATGCAAATCTTCACCAAATAGATGTGTTTGTTTGGTCTAAGTTTGGAGACAAGATTTTGTTATATTGTCATTAAATTCTCAGCCAATAATCTAAGTTCAAAATACCTAACACTTGTTTTCTTTAAGATCTTTTGAGCTCTAAGTTTATATGTTGAACTTGAACTATCTATTTCCCTGCTAATATTTATTTTAGGGTGGAGATAAATGGAATCTCTGGTATAAAAGAGAGATACAGAAAAAGATGCACAAAGAAAGATAGCGATAGATATATACTGGGATACAGAGAGATGGAGAGAGAGAGAGGGAGGGAGAGAGAAGAGATAGAGACAAGGTAAGAGAGATCAGAAAGAGAGCTATAAAGAGAAAAATCTCTCTATCACTATCAATAAAGAGATATATAGTTATATAGAGAAAAAGAGATAAAGAAATATACAATGATAATTAAAAATTAATTTCTAATAATTTTTTTTTCCTGATTAGAAGGTTCTGGTTGATGTGCGAGTTGAGGTTTCAACTACCGTGGAATTTCCTTGGGTTGTGTTTTGTCAAAAATATTTTGTTTCTACTTACTGAATTGGCAAATAATGTGACAACAAATAAATGACTGCAATTGGGGCAGTTTTCTCTTTAATTTGCTAAATGTACACACCCTACATCCATCCTAAAGTAAGTCCTAAATTAAGACGTCTTCCCGGCCGCTCTGAGTGAGCTTCCTCATTATTTTTAGTTAACTGATTAAACCCTAAAGGGCCGATGTATCGGCCCTGATGACCCTAATATGTTTGACTAATATAATGGCTCTGGGTGACTACTACTTGGTAATTTTGATAAGTTGTGTTTCAAAGGATTAATGCTCTTTCTCAAAGATAAATGTTTCAATTATAATTTACAAAAATAAATACAATTTTCTCCTCACGACAAATTTTCAATTTAAATCTTAAAGAACCGAAATATCGGCCCTGGCGCCATAAAGCAAAAGAAAAAACACCAATATTTTTGCTCTGATGTGTTTATTGTTTCTCTAATAAAAAGGCTCTGAGTGACTACTATTTGGTAATTTTTGATAAGTCAGGATTCAAAGAATAAGGAATTTAAATATACAAATTCTTGTTAAAGGAATTATTTGATTAGAAGATTTTCATGTTTAGTTTGTTGGGTTTATTTTATAAAACAAAAAATCGACTTAGACTTCTATGAAGTTCTAAGGATGCCTTTGCTTTAAATTAATGCTTTAAATTAATTGTGACTTAACCAATAATTGGATTCTAAGAGGCCGATATATCGACCCTGGCAACATAAGGGAAAAAGAAGACATCAATATTTTGCCTTTATGTTCCTCTAATATAACGATTCTGAGTGACTACTTGGTAATTTTGATAAGTGGGAATTCAAAGGGTTAAGAGAAAACTTAAAACTTCATGATTTTTATTTATTGGTAGAAATGAGAGAAAAACTAGATAATAAGCAAGGAAGGCCGGTGGAGAAAGAGCTTCAAATATACGAAGAGAAAATTAGTTTCGTTTTGAGTGTTTGAAATTTTTTTCCCTTAATTCAAATATTGTTTTTATGTTGCAAATTTTCTAGAAATTATCACTTAACATTTATTTAGATTATTGTCCAATGTTGAAACAATTGAAGAAAAAGCCATTTTTTGCCTTTAAAATTTCATTGGACATGCTAACATCTCAGCTGGTTGTTTTCTGCTTTAACCTACAATATCTGGGACTGGTGGGTGCTGGCTGCTAGAGCTTGTTGTCAATGTTGTTCGGTTTAGTTAGTAACCAAAAGGTACAGAAAAACATTCTTAAGACTAACGTAAACAGCTTAATGTTTTTAAAACCTTTTGTTGTCTTCTTGCTTTTTAATGCTCTGTTGTTTTTTTTAAACAAATGATGTTTTAAATTTAAATCAAATAAATTAGGAGAAAGTATAATTCTATTTAACCGATTGATAATTTTAATGGGAAAATTCAATTATTACAAATAATTTGGATTTTTATGTTTTGAAGATATTGATTTAAAGACGAAAAATATTGCTTTAATTTTACCGACACGTGTTAAAACTGGGTGGATGGGAAAATGTTTGTCTTTTTTAACGCTTGCTATTGTTTGTATGAAAGTCATTTAAATGTCATTTTTTTAATAACAAAAAGTAAAAGGTGTATTTATTCAGTTACGCTTTGAATAGCTTTTCGTTAGTCTGATTTTTCCTGGGTTTTACGCGTACGCGTAACTTTACTTATTTCCTAAATGGAATGTTTGATTTTAATGATAAAATTCCAAAATTCAGGTCATTCATTCACTTTTACATGGAACACTCAAGAATTCCTCAAAACAATAATAAAATGTGTAAAGGGTTTGAATTATTCAACTACTCAGTAAGTAAAAATAAATTGCAAAAAATTCTAAAAATCTATTTCACTAAATTCAAATATTTTACACAAATAATACAATCTTGTTGCAGCCGCGTGGGGACGATAAGGGCCCTTTACCGCCCACACGCGGCGAAAAGCAAAAAGAATGACGCATATCAGAAGGCGAGAGAAAATTAGAAGGGAAATATAATGAAAAAGGAAAATAAAACCGAGCAACTACTGGGATAAGCAAAAAATGAACTTTTATTAACAGAAATAACAATAGAAAATAAGGCACAAGGCGTCCTGCCTTGGGAAACCAAGATGAGAGTCGAAGAAGAAAAAAAAAGGGGCGCCAAATGTGAGATCTCCCATCACAGCGCTCTGATAGGCGGCCTTGTGATGGGGAGTCGAAGAGTCCGGACGAAAGAGAGTGAAAAGCTTTGGGGTCGTGCTTTTATAGGGGCTAGGATTCTAAGAATCGAATATAGAACCCTGAGTTCTGATTGGTT
>JAUZSX010000598.1:0-22532 GCA_034780655.1 Idiosepius hallami
ACATAATTTTCTTTATGTCTTAAGTCTATTTTCAATGTATTTTTCATTGTAATCTTTATTTCTTTGTTTTTCTTTCTGTATTGTTTATATTTTGTCAGATATGACCATTTGCGTAAAGAAGCGAGTGATTTGCAACATAATTTTCTTTATGTCTTAAGTCTATTTTCAATGTATTTTTCATTGTAATCTTTATTTCTTTGTTTTTCTTTCTCTATTGTTTATATTTTGTCAGATATGACCATTTGCGTAAAGAAGCGAGTGATTTGCAACCGGCTGAAATTGATACTGTTGCTGAACGTTGGCGATGCGCCATAGAATCTGCTTTTACTCCCTATGTACATAACCATTATAAACATGGTGTGACTTCTGTTTATGGAACCAGTAGAGATGACGATGATAGCATCACAATTATTGCTTGTATTGAAAGTCATCAGTTCCAACCCAAAAATTTTTGGTAAGTCTCTTTCAGACATTCTCTCTCTGTTAGGCTCGAGCCATTATTCCTGGTAAGAATGGGGTAAGTCAGATCCAATCAACGTCTGAGAAGCAGAGTAAATCCAGAGTATCGAACTGTAGGTAAATCTCAGCAATAATAGCAAGTGTCAGCAGCAGTGGCAATCTGGCATGGAGTCGGTTTGACTTGGTGTTTTATAGACAATATTTCCTCATTCTGCTCTCTGATTGGTTCAATTTTTTTTGTTTTACTGTTTGAGCATCCTGTGCCATTATTCCTGGTAAGAAGGTGCAAGTTAGATCCATTCAAAGTAAATAAATAAATGGGTCATTCCATATCAAATCATCCAGACCTCGACACCCTTACGTCTCAGATTTTTTTTCAAATTTTCACCATATGTAGGTATCATAAAAACTATTTTTATTTTCATAGGTTTTAGACATGATTTTTAGATTCCTGACGTGGAAAATCATTTTAGTGCAAATTTTCTAGGCTGTACCTAGTCTAGAAATCAATTTATGCCCAAAAATGTAAATTCAAAATGGCGGAAATTTGCGACAAAATGCAATTTTGTAAAATAGTAAAAGTGCGATATTTCCGGAACCGCTTAGAGTTAGAGGCTAAAATTTTCAGGATTTTCTAGTTTCTATGATACCAACATATGGTGAAAATTTGAAAAAAAAAGTGAGACGCAAGGGTGTCGAAGATCTTTTTTCTGGATGATTTGATATGGAATGACCCATCTAGTAATGGCACAGCATATCTAGACAGATTTCTAGGCAAAAACTCATTACATTTTCATAAAATAATTCTTTTAATATATTCAACCAAAAATAAACTAGAATTTAGTGAATAATTTTTTTGAATATCAGATTTTGTTTATTATTCTGATTATGATGATCATCTACATATATATGTAGAACATTTATTAGATTATATTAGAATCATCACTTAACAGATTTTGCTGCATGCTTGATCATTATGTTAAAAGAAATATTCTTAGATGGAAAGCTTCAAATTTGTTTTGCACCATTATTTCTGGTAAAAATGGGGCCAGATAAATCCAATATGAAATTGATGGTAAATTATCCAAGTCAAGTTATCCTTCTCCTCTTCCTTCTTCCCTGGAAAGGCTAATTCATTGAGTCAAATGTCCAAAATAGGTTAAATGATCCAAACATTAGCAGCAGCAGCAGTTAATTATTGCAGTTTTTGGTTTAATTATCTTATAGACAATGTTATTTTCATTCTGTACTCAGATTGGTTGAGATTAGATTATTCTGGTACAAAATAGATTGATCCAAATATGAACGAGGATGCACAATAATAAAAAAGAAAGGAAGAAAACATGGTCTCAGTAGAAAAAGAATACTGCAAAAATTTTGATTATTGATCTTTCTTTATGAAGCCCTTAACTCGCACAAGGCTTCCGTACTTTAGATGAGAAACAACCCCTAAAAATGTGGCTTTGGCCACAATGATTTATTGTTAGAACAGTGTTATTCAGATTGAAAGTCACAGCCTTTTTTTGGCCAGACAAAACCAACAACTTTGTTACCAAAAGGTAAAATTTTGGTCTTTATTTGACCAAAGAATTGGTGACCAGACACTAGTCTTTTTATTGATATATTCTCTTCCAAAAGCTAATGCTACTTTAACATATCTTGCCATAAGAAAAAGTTGTTTTCTTTGATCTGTGTCTTTTCAGTTCTTTCCTCTTAAGTGTTCTTTATAGTATAGATAATTTTAATAGCATGTTCACTTAGATTCTATAAAATATCTTTTCTTGTTACTCTTTGGCCCTTTACAACTTCAGGTGAACCCAGTCAAGGTAAAAGCTTCTTCTTCCTCATTCATTCCATAACATTATAAACAATGTTAAACTTTTTATGATATATTCTTGAGTATCAAAACAAGTTAGTCACAAGCACAATTTTATGTACCCATCATATTCCTGGGCTATTTGTTAATCAGTGTTGGCTTTCACCTAAATAAGTTACTCTCTTTGAGTTGACAAACCTCATCTACTGTTTTCTAAATCTGTTATCCTTATAGCTGTGATACTCCTCCAAAGCATTTTTATAGCTCTTTACAAAGCTTTACATTTTTTTACTTACCTGCCAGGTGTAAAATTCCTTCATCTGTTGTTCGATGACGATTTGGCAATTTAATTTCTCTTAATTTTAAACCTGGAACCAGAAAATTATAAATATATGAACTAACACAAAAATAAAATATCCATAAAAATGCTTTATCCCTTCACTTAGACGAGTTGCTCTTCCGAGTTAATGAGCACAATCTACCCGAGGCAGGTAAATGTAATGGTTTTGACTGGGATTTGAACTCGCGTACTACAATTTTAGAGTCCAAACTTTTTACCAATGCTCAACCATATATATATATATATATATATATATGATAGAAAAATGAGAAAGTAAATCCCAATGATATGTGATAGAAAATAATAATAAATGTGCCCTGAAGAAGGAAAAATATCCAAAACATGTCAGCACTAATATACATTCTTGTTTTTTCTTATAATTTCCTATCACTTGCATACACACATACATATATTTATAATAAAAAAAAACAGCTAGAAAAAAACTTACATTTCAAGTATGATAAGGCTTGATCACCCATGATGTTGTCAGTATGAGCCAGGCTTAAATACCGTAGATTTGGATGATTACTTAAAGATCGAATTGAATCTGTATCTACTTTAGTGTGAGAAATGTCCAGTGTAATCAACTGAGTAATTTCCTCCACCCCAGGTAGACGGGTCACCTGCAATTGAGATCAATAACAAACAGATTAAAAATTAATTGAAATGTTATTAACAGTTTTTAATTCTTTACTTTGGGCATCTTTTAAGATTAGAAAAAATCTTAATATTTGCTTGGCTTGTTTCTTTTCTATTGATCTCTTCTTTTTCTTCCTTTTCTTTGATGTTTCTCTTTAATCTTCAAAGCACATCACTTCCATACATGATTATTTGATAAGGAATGAAAAAAAAAAAGGACAGATGGAAAGAAAGGTAGACGTTGGTGAAATGCAAATACAAGGAAAACAAAGAAAAAGAAAAAATCTGGAGAAAGTATTTTTCACAAGACGAGCAAAGATAGTAATTCCTTTGCACAGATCTAGAATTGGCAGAGAAAATACTGAATAAGGGAAAAAGGATAAAAAAGGTAAATAAAAAAAATAAAGATTTTATCATTGGTAATTGAAAATAAACACACACAGATGTTGAGAAAATAATTAGGAAAATCAACCAAATACGCATGAAGCATCTAAAAATTAGAAAAAATTCAACATTTGTCATTTTATTATTCTTATATATTTTGTCCATGAGTTTATAGGAATTTATCAAACCTAATATAAAATTCATACAAAGCCAAGGAATTTTAAGTCACAAGTTTATTGCATTCAAACAGTTTTAGCAAATAAACAGGGTCTCCGGCAGACTCTGCAATTGCAGGGTTGCAAGGTTCCTTGACTTGTGAATAGAGGGGCCGCTAGGGGAAACACGATGTGACCAAGCACGTCACTGTTCTAAACTAAAAATTTTATGATGATATTCAGTTGTCTTGAGAAAATTTGCTGCTGTGGCAAGCTTAAAAATTAAGAATTTAAAATAAAATATTAGTTTATAGAAATTATTTTTTATATAAATTTTCATAAATGCTTAAGTACAAAAATAAACTTGAAAAAAGTCCTTTAACTGAAAATTCAGCAAAATAACCAAAATTAAAAAATAGAAAAATAAAAAGAGTAAAAACCTGAAAAAAAAACAACCTGAACATTACAAAAATTGATTTATGAGAATTGAGACAATACTTGTTCCATTAAAACCGACTCTAAGAATCAAAAGAAAAATGGTGAAAAAAAACAAAAAGAAATTTTTTAGCAACACATTTGTTAAAAATGTAGATAGAATACATAAATTTAGGGAAAAAAATATAATTGTCAACAAATAGCAATGAAAAAAATGTAGAAAACAAATATTTAAATTTGTGAAAAACACAGAAACTTAGATAAAAAGATCTTATAGAAAAATACAAATAGAATTGGTTAAGGAAATCTATAATGAAGGATATTCATCAAAAACATTCAGTGTTATCTTTGAAGATCAATCAAAAAATTTTCAATTTTTCCTTATTAATAAATTAAAAGAAGTTTAAAATACGCTTGATTTAAGATGCTTGACAGGAATCAATTTTGGGGGCTATTTTTTTTTTTCTAACTCTGCAATTTTAGAAAATAGATGGGTTCCTTCCTCCAAAAATGAAAAGATGATTTCGTTGAAAGAGTTAATGTTGTTATAAATAATTGGAATCTTCAAGGAATTTTTTTTCTTCTTTTCAATTGATCTAAGCTAATGGTTTTATTCAATTGTTTATTCATTAGGAGTAGATCTACTTAGTCAAGCACAGGCACAAGGCCAATTTTACATACTCATTATATCCCTGGGCGTTTTGTAATCAGTGCTGCCTTTAGCCTAGATGAGTTACTCTCATTAAGTTGGCAGGTCTACTACACAAGTGGAATCAGTCTTATCCTTCAACCTAGATGGATTTTGTTGATGGATCTCTCCCTAGTTA
The DNA here is from genome assembly GCA_034780655.1 of Idiosepius hallami. Taxonomy (NCBI): domain Eukaryota; kingdom Metazoa; phylum Mollusca; class Cephalopoda; family Idiosepiidae; genus Idiosepius; species Idiosepius hallami. The sequence goes on from JAUZSX010000598.1 coordinate 5,056, forward strand.
ACAAGCCTCATCTGCCCCAGACAGTTAAAAGTGAATGCAATGGTTTTGACTGGGATTTGAACTTGTGTAATACAATTTCAGACTCCAAGCCACAGCTCTAGCCTTGAAGCCTTGTTTATTAAGTAAGAATCAATTTACACAGTCCAATTAGCATTCTTTAGAACCAGAAATACTCAGGCATGTTTTTCTATACAAATGACACTATTTTTCTTAATTTCCATTTAACTAAAAAGATAAACCATCAGCAAAGACTGAAAATGCATTTGTCCAGATTTCTAAATTGATGCTGTTGTTCACCCTTAATGAGTTGCTCTCCTTAGTTACCAAGTCACAACTAACTGCACCAATTAAAAGTGAACGTGATAGTCTGACTACAGAAAAACAAACTCATTTATTCCAATCCCACAGTCCAAGCATTTAACCACTCAACCACTGCAACTACTCGCTGACTGAGTGGGATGTGCTTAATAAGCAAAATCATTATCTTTTTTCAAATTAATTATAAACAAACATAGGAAAATTAAAAAGAAAAAGAAAATCACTTATCCATCTATTTTGTACTTTATCAATCACAGATTCTGTGCACAAGAAAATTTAATTAAAGCTGTATATATATATATATAATGTGATTGTGTGTGTTTGTGAATGCATGTTGAGGGAATTGGCCTATTTAAATTTTATCATAATAGTTTCTTTTTCATCGTAATCTTTTCTCTCTCTTTCTCTATCTCTTTCTACAGAATATAACAAGAGAGAAGTCTCTTTGGAACCCTAACCAAAGTGAAACCAATCTACCTACCCTACCTAACAAACTCTTTTTCTTTTCAATTGAAATTAATCAGGTTTTCATCCCTGCCGGAAGCAAATAAAACTCTATAGCAATTCTGATTAATTCATTAAACAGGGAAGCGGAGCGCGGAAGAGACAAGGCAATGAGATTGACAACAAAGAAGACAGTAATGATAATTTCCCACCAGAGACACTCTCTCTCTCTCTCTCTCTCCAGAGGAAAGGAAGAAGAGGGATATGAACAGCTGATGCACGTTCAAGGCAAATAAAACTCATAAAGATGTGTGGAGTAGAACACGACAACAGGAGAGTGGTGTGGATACAGGGAAAGGAGCTTCTTGAAAGAGAATTAAAAGCAAAAACAAGCTCTTTATGTGAAAAGGAATAATGTTAATAATGATGATGATGATGATATTATTTTAGGGATAAAAGAAAGAAAGAAAGAAAACCTGTAGAATAATTGCAAAAAGCTAAAAAGGTTACATTTAGTGTTGTTGAAGAAAAACTTTGCTTAAACAACAAAATAAAAACAAAGATTTTGTTCAATCTCTTTTCATTCATCCTTCCAATTCAGAAGTGCCAAATCAATCAGTAACATCCCAATTGTGTATACCAACCAACCTCCTGCCTTGATTTTTCAGAAGAAATAAGGTTTTAAATAGAAACATTTTTTAATTCAAATATTTCCCATGTATAAATACTTGTATTTTTAGTAATTATTTTTAATTTAAAACAAAAAGAAAATCTAAAAATGGTTTTAGACCCAACTAAGACTTTAGGCAGAATTGATAATAATAAAAAATCATTTAATTAATTTTAAAAGCTGCGGGCAAAATTTTTGGAAAAATGTGTTAAAAATCATGAGAAAAATTTTTTTCTAACTTTTGCCAGGCAAAATTTAGTTGCCCTAATTTGTTCTTTGAAATACAATCCACAAAATGGATGCCAAAATTTTTGGCTAGCTTTGTTCCAAAATCTGACCAATTACAATTCAGCTTTTTATTTACTTCTCTTTACTACATCAATGATTGTTTCTGTAAAGATTGTGTTGCTGTTATTACTTTCTCACAACTGTGCAACACATGAGCAGGGATAAAAATAGTTTGATAATTAAAGGAGTATTGGTATTTGTTAGCCAATTTTTTTTATTACACCCGAAGTGTAGACCACAGAATGAAAAATCCTAGAGCAATATACAGGATGGTCCAAAAGTTAGATAACATTTTAAGGAGGAAGAAAAACAATAGCAATATACATATATTAATAACATAAAGCTATATCAGTTTTTTATAAAATGACTCACTGGTTTTTACTTTCTAAACTAATAAATTATAATATATTGTTTAAAATTGTACATGTCTTTTTAAGCACCCTTTAGTGCCCACAGTTTCTATATTAAGAATTTATTTTCACCTCAACTTTGAAAAAAATATTTTTGAAATAGTTTTGTTTTGTTAAAATCCAAGCCTTTCTTTAAGTTATCAATTTTGTACCTGCCCTGCGACAAGTGATGTTATAGACAAAAAAGAGGCCAGATTCAGTTTAGCTAATTAATTGGTAAAAAAACAATTTACATAGAGTTATTTACAATCAAATGTAAAACTAACAGATTTGCATCTGCTTTTTGGAGGTTGTAAACAATGTTCAAATAATAAGAGTGGAATTTTACCTTTGAACCCTGAAATAAAAAGCGATAACCAGCAAAAAAGACGATTTGTAATTTACAAATATTACCATTTGCATATCATAGAGGGACGAAATATCAGCTGTGTCATCTTTTTTGCTAAGTTGTCGAGGCAGATATATATCAGCCTTTCAGGATCCAAAGGTATAAAGGAAGTGTTGTTGTCAGTCTACAAACTAGCACTTTTTCAGAAACTAAGAATATATATATATATATATATATATATATATATACATACACACACTTGGTGAGCAGCATCAACCAAGTTTGGCACCAGGTCATTTTTAAGGTGAAAATATATTTAAAACAAACTGGGGTTATTTAAAAAAAGGAATTTTTAAAATTTCTTTTATAACATTTTAAATTTATAAAATTTATAACTGAATCCCAGTATAATAATTTTATTCCTTTAGAAATGAAGTTATTTCTCTTTTTCTCATGAAGATCATTTTTATAAATAATTTTTGTTGTTTTGGTTTTTTTTCAGCCTTTTTAAGGAACTGATCTTTGTCTGAAATTTTTTTTTTTTTCAAATGTAGAAAAGAAACAAAAATGTGTTTCTTAAATGTTGTCTCATTTTTTTTGTTTATTTTTAATCACCATAATGGATTCTTAGTGGAATTTCTTCACTGACTTTCAAGAGTTAGAAATGGGGTGGAAGAAAGGAATGAGGGAGGGAGGGAGGGCATTTGATTTCAATTTAGACGGCAGGTAGCAACACATCATTCGTTTTCACAGGTGAAAGAAACATGTCGAACAAAACAAAACCTGGATGAGATGAGGTTGTAATAATCTAAAGTGTAAATCTACGAAACAGAATTTTGAGACGAAACATGGGTAATGGGGGGCGGGAGAGACATTAGCTTGACTTAGAAAAAAAAACACAATCAAATGAAATATAATGAATAAAAAAAAATAAGGATAAGAAAAAAATAAACAAAGAATAGGAATAGAAAGGAAGGGGGGGATAAATAAAAAAACAACTTTAAAAAAAAAAGACTAAAGGAAGAAAAAAAATAAAGAAAAAGAGATTTAAGGAAAAAAAGAATTTAAAAAAGAAATGGAAATAAAACTGAAAAGGAATTATTAAGGGAGAAAAAGATGAAAGGAATTAAAAGAAGATAAAAGAATTACAAAAATAAAATAAAAAGAAAGAAAAAAAAAGTTTTTCATTCTTTTCTTAACAAAACAAACTTAAAACGATTCTTAAATGTTATAGGAAAGAAATAAAGAAAGAAATTATTAAAAGAAAAAAAAAAAAAAACTAACTCTACTCTACTCGCCCTCCCCCCTCCCATTCCATGTTGATGAAAATCAAAGCCAGCTTCTGTCCGTCAATTATGAACAAATAAAATAGATAAGAATAAAATCTGCTAGACAAATAAGGGATTGGTTTGATTTCTTGGGACATTTTAGAAAAGATTTAGAGTAAAAAAAAATAAAGCTTGTGAAACCAATTGAATGGTGAAAAAGAATTGCTTAATAGTGAAACAGAAAGAAAGAGAGAGAGAAAAAATGGTTGGTTAATGAAGTAGAAAAAGAATTGTTGTTTTGTGAAGAAGAAATTCATTGAAAGTCTATTTTAAGCTGCTTTTATACATGAAAAAAAACCTTTTTTCTTTTTCAGATAAACAGAAAGAAATGAAAATATCCCAAAAAAAGTTTGTTCATTATTCTTGAAAGAAACCAAAAAGTTTGGCTACTTTTAGGAAAAAATTCCTAGTAATTAAAATTCAATAAGAAATTTGCTGATTTCTTGGGAGTCAGGAGAATTGGAGAAGGGGACACTGCAAATAAATAGGATTTGATTTGGGTTTTATGTTATGTCAAACACTGTGGCTTATTAAAGTCAAGGGCTTTATTTTTATATTATTTGTTTAGTAGGGTGGACTTTTTCAAATTATTTGTAGGGTCAAGATAGTTGTGTTAGATGTTAAGATAGGGTCAAGATAGTTGTGTTAGGATGTATTTGTTGGTATAGATTTACTTTCTTTAAGAAACCTAGGATTGCATTTTTTTAATTTGATTTCTTTTTATGTTTTTAGCATTGTAGATGTTTTTTGGAGTATATTATATTTACTTGGTGAGCACCAACCCAAGTTTGGCACAAGGCCATTTTTTACGTGCTCTTACCAGGGCTTTTTATATTTGGTGTCACCCTTCACCTAGATGAGATGCTCTCCCGAGTTAACGAGCCCCATCTGCCCAGGGAAGCTAAAGTGAATACAATAGTTTTAATTGGGGTTTGAACTAGTGTTATACGATTTCAGACCCTGAGCTTTAACCAATGCTCCACCGTTGCTGCCCAGTTTTTTTGGGTATATGTGTGATTGCCACCCTCTAATAAGAAAGTGCTTTACAATGGCATTCTGTGAGGGTGTTTTATATTCTAGAAGGAAAGAGTGGGTTGTGTTCTATGTGATAGGATTTGATATTAGTACTTTATTAATTCTAATGATAATAACAAAGATAATAAAAATTAGGATGAAAAAAGGAAAAGATGATAATTTAATAATAAAGTAAAATTGTTGTCCTAACAGATGGGACTATTCAGAATTAGATTTTTCTCCTGATAATAATAAAAAAAAAGAGATAAATGAATGAATAAAAATTGATGAGGTTTTTACTTGAAGAGAATAAAAAGTGCCTTTGCCACAAATGAGATGCAAATCTATTCTGAACTGAATGTCATTGAATTCGTTTTAACGTAGGATGACAAAAACAAGAAATAAATAAAAAGTGATAAAAGACAATAAAAGAAAACAAAGCATTTCAAAAATAAAGGACATTTTTTTTAAATAAAAGAACATTAAATTTAAATTAAGAATAAATTGTTTCTATACTTTTAGTGTTTTGGTATAGATACGTAAACTATTTCAATTCAGACAATTCTATTTATAAACACTCTTATCTAGCCAAAAAACAACCCAGATTTTTTTTTCCTATTTCTATGAAATAAAACTTCAATGATTGAATTATTCATTGAAATTTCAACTCCAAAAAATAACAATGATAAAATTTACTTTCAATGGCAATCAAAATACCTAAATATCTTTTCCTGGATTATCATTATATCTTGCTTTTATCAATAGAAAAGTAAATGCTTTATTTCAGCAAACTCATATCCACAATTTGGAACTTTTTTTTTCTTCTTTAAATCAATATTAATTTTCAATTAAACACTTTGTCACTCTACAAAAATGGCCATTATTGGGTAAAAAAAGAAAAAAGAAGTAAAACAATCTAAAAAAGATTTTACAAAAATAAAATTTGAAAAATTCATTAAGAAAAATGTAAGTATAAAGATAATGATGACAACATAATGACAATAATACAAGTAATACTATTGATACTTATATTGATAATAAAGAAAATGCTGGAAGAAAAGGAAAGCTCAGAAGGAAAAGAAAAGCTTTTCTTTTATGTATGAAATTTAAGACAAAAAAAGAATGAAAAGAAAAAAAATCCATAAAAAAAAAGAAAGAAAGAATCAAAAAGGGCAAATTGACATTTCTAAAGACAATTGGTGCTAAACAGAGAATGTTCTTTCATTGTCTTCTTGTGGTTATTTTATTGGTTTTTAAAAGCTTTTAGGTTTCGAATTATTTGTACGAAACATTAGTGGCCTGCCTGACATTTTTTCATCAAAAGAAATTAAGTCTACACAAAATCAATAATAAAATAAAAAGGTCCCAAAAAATATTCTTTACAAATATTTTGCCTATTAAATTTCCCCTTTTTTTTAACAAATATTTGTTTTCTTTTTTTGTCTCCAATAACTCCTCATTTTAATTTGGAAGCTTTAAAGATATTTTGTATTCTATCTTGACTCTTCATGATTAAGAAAATTTAAAAGATTTCTTAACTAGAATACTATCTTCTTCTTCTTATTATTATTATAGATTCTTACACTGATAGAAACCAGTGGCTTTAATAGGAATCAAAGTGACAGCAAGCTTCTTTGGGAACCCCAGCACATTCCACTCTATTCCAGTTAGATTATATCAAGCTAAATCTTCTGAGGTCCTCATCCTGGTATGTAGAGTATCTACCAGCAGAGCCTTAATTCTAACAACACCTGGCAATGCCTCTTGGAATTGTATTCCCCTTGTCCCTGGATGTTTTTTCTCTTTCCTTTTTTCATTGGCTTAGTTTCCATGCTCCAGTACTTTCTCAAGAATATAAATTGCCTTTTTGTATGTAGTGGCATGCATAACACCATTCTTTCAATTAATTCAAGAATTATACTGAATGCCCCATTATTAAACTCTTTTAAGACAAGGTTGGATGAATTATGGAAAGATAATAAATGTTCAAGGTCTAGAAACATTAAATTTGCTAGAATATATTCTTGTGTTGTGTAGCATCACTAACATACACACTGTTTTGAAAATCCTAGTGAACCATTAACATTTCTGGAAAAAAATACTTTAAAATAAAAACAAAAAATAAGAAAGTTAGAATTTTAAAAAAGACAAAAAAAATATTTTTCATTAATAACAACAAATGTTTTAAGGGCTTTCATTCAATTTGCATGACAGATTAAAGTTTCCTGAAGCTATTCATTTTTATCAAACATCAAAGGTGTTTACTGATTTCTGCTCTAAAATACAAAAGAACTTACTTACCATGGATTGTTCTAATAACAAAACCTTCAACTTGGGTAATTCTAAAAGACAAGAAGAAGAGGAGAAAAAAAAGTTTATTATTAGTAATCAATAAAAATTGATTAAAAGAAATACACAAGAAAAGCTAAGAAGGGTTTTCTTTTTATTATTACTAATTGTTCAGAAGAATATTAAATCATAACCAGAAGCAAAAAGCAAGGATGAAATAATCTACACAGTGAATGTATAGACACACAAAATCTGTGATGTAAAATACATTTAAAATATCTAAACACATTTTCGCTCTCATATATATATATATACACACACACACACGCACACACACACAGCTTACGGCACAAGACAATGTCAGAGATTTCTCCAAGGTGGGAATGGAAAAAAAAAAAAGAATCAGCATCAGTTTTGTGTTGGTATGAATTCATTCTGCTAAAAGGCAAGGAGTTTGAGAAAAAAAAAATGACTAGTTTTCAGAGAATCAATATTCTTAATAAATGTGAGTTGTGAATGTGTGATTTCTAAAATAAAGAAATTTTGGGGTCAATTTTGTTGAAATTTGACCCAAAAGTGTATCTCTTTAGAGAGGGAGAGAGAGAGTTGCAGAATATGTTAACCATTAGGTACGTTCACAAAATTGGAATACCTACTTGTATGTGAACATTCAAAAATATTTAGAATTAAAATAACTTTTTAAACCTATTTACTTTACTAACAAGATAATAATATTAAAAAATGATTCAAATAAAATATGCATTATGAATAGATTATATTAACAATATGTTATGGTGGCACTTTGTGGTGTCCCCCAGCCGAGTGGTATTAGTAGGAAATAAGATAACTCATTGTTGCATTTGATGTAGTAGTAATAAAGACAGACAGAAGTAAACCTTTTAAGAAGGCTTTATCTGACAAAACACAGCTAATAATAAAGTAAGAAATAATAGATGTACGCAAGTAAGCAGTAAGAAAACACAGCAGTATAATACAGATAGCAGTATGCAAGTAAGAATAATATAAGTAGTATTAATCAAGGAATTTATAAGAAAAACTGGACGAGTCCAAAGTCATGCTTTGCAACAAATATTCATAAAACTCATAAGACACAGGAACAGGTAACAATGTGTATTATGAAATATACAACAAGGAAAGTGAGTCAACCAAGACCTTCCTGGTTGCATATCTATTCCAGACTGCTTGGGTGGCAGTCAACAATTCCTTACGTGACTTCATCACAGAAGTGACATTGTGGATGGAAGTGACAAATGGGGGCGTTTCCAACACAAAAAAATGAAAACTTTTTTTTTAATTTCTTAATCTTTAAAATATAATATTTGGATTTGTATATTTGTATTCAAAGATAAAATTGAATTCTAAAAAATTGACTGCAATAATTGACCTGAAATTTTTAGAATTGTTATTTCAATCATTATAAAAAAAAAAAATTAAAACGCCAAAATATTTACGTATTTATGATGATAATTATTAAATCCAAATTTAAGCATGATGTCCATCTCAAACTATTATTCGAAACTTTTTTTTTACTTAATAAATAAGATTAATGGTTATAGCTCTTGAGTTTGAAATATGAACAGTTTTGATTTAATAAATAAAATTATAGATATATTATCTTCCTTGGATATTTAAATATTGTCACAACATATACAAATATGGGCAGCAAAGGTGGAGCATTGCTAAAAGCTCAGGTTCTGGAAATGTACACAAGTTCAAATCCAAGTCAAAACCATTGTATTCCACTTATAAATGGCCTTGTACCAAACTTGGTTGGTGCTGCTCACCAAGTATATATATATATATATATATATATATATATATACATATATATATCACTTGAGTAATGGTAGCCTAAAGGTGTTTTATTTATGACAATGACACTTTTTGATAAACAGTTTTTTCTTTTTTTTTTTTTTTTAAATCAGAAATCGAAAATAGAATATTTTTTGTTGAACGGTGTAAATTTTTTTTATTTAAATGTTTTATCTAGACAGATTTGGAAATGAAGAAAATATTAGCATTTTTTTTTCAATATATTTCTTTGATATATTTTTATAAACAAATATACATTAAGGGCAATAAAGATGAGTAATATTTTCAGTTAATTTGTGTACCTAACACAAAGTATTTGTATCTAGCCAGAGAAAGTAAATATGAAGAATATTTTAAATCAAAGAATAATTTCAATAGAAATGAGGCTGGATTTAGTGCAAACTTCAGAAGTAAAGAAAAATTTTATTTCATATTCTATTTCTTTTATAAGATTCCATAATAAAAAGTAAAAACAATTAGTAATTTTTATCATTTATTAATGATTTCAGCTTACAATATAAGAAATAAATTTGAGTTCATGATTTTACACAGATTCCTTATTTTATGAAAATGTAACTGATTAAATGTAACTGAAAGAAATAATTTTTTAATGGATTCAGGGAAATCAGTGATTCATGTAAATTATTAAATAATTGTTGAAATAATTGCTTATTTTAAAAGATTCTAAAAATATACAAATTATACACAAATTTAAATTTCTTTTTTAGGAAAACAAAACTTGATAAGTATTTTTTTTCAATAACTTCCCCCGACTATAAAAAAAAAATTAGCATTACAGACATGAAAAATAAAACAGAAAAAAAAAGATTTTTTCCAGGCAATGTGATTTTTTTATTCAATTTTTGCAATAATTTTCAAATTTAGGGACATATATATATTTTTTTTTTCAAATAAGATGACTATAGAAAAATCAACAAAAATAATTTATAAAAATTACTGAAAAGATTATAAAATTTGGATAAAAATCTAATTTTTGAAAGATTTTTTTTAAGTGCCAAAAATACACCAAAAATGTTTACCTAATAAAAACCATTATCATTTTGGTTTAGAAAAATGAAAAATTTCCATTTGCAGAATTTTTTTTTAATGAATAATATTTGTATGATCATTTTACAAATCATTCCTCTTGCAAAATTATTTTTCATATTTTTCTTATTTTTTTATTTAGCAAATGTTTAAACCATGGTAGAAGACAAAATTGGCAATTTTGTATGCACTACTAGTTAATAATTACTAGTTAATCTTACATCAATAAAAGATTTTAAATGTAGATATTAATGGTTTTTACTAAATTGAAATGGAGGGCGACAAGTGTTACATGAATGTTGCCAATTAAATGATTGATAACAAGAACTATGGTCCGGGCCAGGCTTGGCGCCCCCCCCCACCTTCTGCAGACCCAGCAACTGTGGAGGGGAGCGCAAGCTTCCTAGGGGCATCAAGGCTCCTTGGCTTCACAGATCTTTTGTAATGCAAAAAAATTACCAAAATAATTAATTGTAAGATTAATTAGAAAATCATTATCACATTTGAAATTTACATCTATAACCTATCTCTCTCTCTCATATATGTATATTTGTATATGTATGTATATATAGTTGAAGGCTCCAGTATGTTGAGGAGATGCAACTTGCTCTTTTTAGGATAAAAGGAGCAGCATTCATTTTTTTTCAAACACATTTTTTCTTTTGCATAACACAATGTGCACTATTTAACCTACAGCAATGTTGAAATTCATAACTTTCCCAAGGGTATTAATCGAAATATGACTAGAAACGGACCACATAGAATTTGAACTCAGTGTTAAGATTCTGTAGTCTAACTTCTGTCCCAAGTGGACCTCTCTCTAAACAAAATTTATGCCAATGACTGAAATCCTTTTATTAGATTTTATCATTAAATTCTGACCCATAAAACATGATTCATTCTTGATGCAGTATTTTTCATTAGTTAAAAGCAATGAATTCCAATTGAACCACATTTTTTTAGCAATCATTCAGAATAGCAAGCAAGATAGTTTTTGTTTTTTTTTTAACCAATTTAGGGTCTTACACAATAATCATAGTAAGATGGCTGTTGCTACTTGACACATCCAGGCCATGCCAGGTATACTTGATTGTATGTCAATATAAACTAAAATGCTGAAAGGATTTTATCTAAAACATGACAAAACTAAAAACAAAATCAAAAACTTGATCAAAGTGAAATTTTAGAAAAATAAAAAAAAACATTAAAGAAAATTTTTTTTTCTTTTTTTCCTTAAGCGGAAAACATTCCTCTAAATTTTTGTTTTAAAATTTCTATAAAGGAAACTTTAGTCTTTTAAGGAAAGAAAAGCAAACATAAAAATATACAAGAGATTTTATATCTATATGTGTGTCTGTGTGTATGAAGAGATTTTATACCTGTGTGTGTGTGTGTTTAGGTATGTGTGGAAAGTGAGGAAGAATTTGCATTGAAGAACTAAAGTTTTATTTCTCAGAGCTTAGTGCCAAAAATGAAGAAATTCTATTTATTTCTTTTTCTTTAAATTTGTTAAAGTGTTTCTAGACTGAATTTATTTTAATTTCATATTCAATTCAAATACCCATTCCAGGACGGGCAAGAAATGCAGATAAGTCTAATACAAAGTTAGACATGCCTGCAAGATAATTGACAGATTTTTTTTAATCGAATAACAGAAAATAAATATTCCAATAAGAAAGGCTTTTCAATAATAAGAAACTCATTAAATTTAATATCGATGAGAACTTAATTATCAAACTAGTAAAATATGCATCCTATTCTTGTAAAAAAAAAAAATGACAAATTAGTAACTTCAATATGACCTTAGCCTTGAGAAATAGTGTGCACCATCCCTAGGTTGGAGACCATCAATATGCCAGGTTTGGTCATAATCGGTCGAGTGGTTGAGGCTGCAGAAGGGTAAAAGCTTGAGAATTGGTTTGCACCATTTCTAAGTTGAAGCACATCATCATGCGAGGTTTGGTCATGGTCGGTTAAGTGGTTTGGGCTGTATGTAGGTGAGTATGACCTTTAACCTTGAAAATTGTCAAAGACAAACATCATCATGCCAGATTCGGTCATAATCAGTCAACTTGTTGTAGGTGTAGGAGAGTATACATTCATAGGCCATGACCTTTGACTTTGAAAAATGGTGTACACCATCATCAGCCTGAGACCATCATCATGCCAAGTTTGGTCGTGATTGGTCTAATGGTTTGGGCTGTAGGAAAGTTTTGCCCACACACACACAAACATGAATGCTACTTTATATATATAAGATTGACTATTTCCTGATTTTAACTGATAGGGCATCGGAAATATATAACAACTTATATTTATTATTTTCATTATGCTTATAAACAGATAAAAACGGTAACACTCATTTCACAATATGACTGACAAAGTGGATCATGACAAGAAGGGTGCATACCTATTTGGAGAAAAGGAAGAGTACTTAACCTGTCAATACATGAAAGTTGAAAAAAAAAAAGATGAAATATACACTGAAAGAGATACATCCAGATAGCTAAACAGGGTGAGTCACTGGAAACAGATGTTTTTGAAATGATCTTTACTCCTCTTGAGGAGTAGATAAGGGATCAGGAAGGTCATCTTTAAACCTTCTAAAGATGCCATTTAATTATTTATATTTCTTTATTTTTACTGTAATTTTATTCTTTTGTTTTTCTTATTAATCATGTTTTTCTTTTCAGTTAATGGCAATCATTGAGTAGAGAATAAAAATATATTTTTCCCCTATGACTCACCCTATAAAACAAAGTAATTCACACTAAGTGAAAGAAAGCAAGATTTTTTAAAAGAAAAAAATCTATTTGTTCTTTCTATTTCTGTCATTAAAAAAAAAGAGGTATTTACCTGTGAGGTGTCCAAAGATCTTTTGTGTTACAGCTGTACGATTAAGATTTAGGCACTTCAAGTTGGGAGGTTGATGCATTGAAAGGTTGGTAATATACTGAATGATGCCAGCATCTGTGACTCCAGTATTCTCCAGCACCAGGGTTGCAAGAGAATGCAAAGCTGAAACATTTAAATAAGAAAATAAACATTTTTGGAATGTTTTTAAATCAGAAAATCTTAACAAAAAACTTTGACAAAAAGTTAATATTTGAAAGATGGGGAGGACATTTCAGTTGAGAAGAAGAAAAAAAAGATTAGAAATTATTGTTTAACATATGAGTTTATGAATAACTGGTAAATCATACAATTAAATCATTTGGATATAATAATCCAACTTTATTATAAGAATTAGATGTAATTTTAAGTCCGATCTTGAACGTGTTACGATTTTAGAAAAAAATATTTTCCTACAATGGATATAAAGTTAAAAACTGTTTTTGTAAAATGGTTGTGTACAATCAATTTTATTTGGATGAAACCATTTATAAGACTACTTCAATATCACTAGCCAAACAGATATTAATATTGACATGTTCAAGTTTATAGAATATCTCTTATTATAAAGAACAAGGATTTGTATATTTAGGAATTAACTTTATTATTTGAACTTTTGTCCTCATCTAAGTAGGTTTTTGATGTTTCTACACTATGTTTCTAATTTTCGAAGCCTCATCTCAAAAATAAAAAAAACTATAATTGAAGGATTTTTATGCTTGTTTTTTTTTTTATTTGTGTTATCATGTCAAGAAGAATAAAAGTAAAATTGCATAGGGAATCAAACACTAGACCCTCAGATTACCTTCATCATTTCTAGCTTATAAGTCTGATGACCTATGCTCAACTGAGGAATAAAGCCTATACTTATAAAAGAGAAATTTTTGTCAAATATAATCTATATAAATTTTGGAATATGAAATTCATGAGTTGACAAGATGGAACTTTTTTATAATCTATCTCTCTTATTTGGATATATCATGTCACACACTGAAAACATTAGATTAATTTTTCTATATCTTTTTTTTTTATTTTTCAGACATTCAAATGTTATTATTTGTATTATTACCCTTATCTAATTCTTTTTACAAATTTATTGTTTTTTATTATTTCATTAACATTTCTATGCAGTCATTTTTGACAGCATGCTAGTCTTATAAAACAATTTCAACTCTAAGATATGTATAACCTTTTTCTAAAAACTTTAATATAGAAAACAATTGAAATATGAAGGTATTTTTTCGTCTGTGATTGTAAGATTTTTTTATGGTTAATTATAATTATTCAAATCATTCAGACCTTTACTCTTATTATAATAAAAGAGATAGTAAAAATCCATACAATTTGAATAACAATAAAAGTATTATTTTTTCGAACTGTTGTCCCCACCTTCACAATGTTAAACATACAAATTATCAAGCCTCATCCTAAAGATTCTGAAGAACCAAAAGTGTTATTGTATTTTTGCTTTTAGTTTCATGACATATCGATCTCTACAGGTCAAATAATACACATATTTTTAGGTTAAATTTATAATGTTTTGTTGATAATACAGCAGGCATATTATTTGGCTATTCTGATTATTTTTATGAACTATAATACCATGGATGATTTTGGATAAAAATGCCTTTCAATCTTTTTTATTTGATGATGTTTTACTCTATGTTAAGGACTGTCGTAAATTGTGGAAGTAGTGATTTAATTATGTTTGACTGAAGGTGGGTTAGTATCACTGTTTTTCTTTTTTTTTTTTGTTAATGTTTATAACTCTATAACATTGGGTTTTGTATTAGGAAAAATATTTATTTGGGCTAAAATTTTGGTTATTTTGTTTTAAAGCATATCGACCCTTTTCAGGTTATATAACGACTTAAAAATGTTCAAAAAAATTATGAGTTGTTTAAAATATTTTCTAGGGTGAAATAATTTGCAGAAAAATTTTCTTTTCAAACATTATTCATTAGGAACAACTTGTAGAAAAATTTTTTTTTTTTTTTTATGAAATGTTTAATGGAGTATTATTGTATCTCAAGGTTTTATTGTGTTGGAAAATTGAATCTAAAATTCATGGTGTAATTCTACATTAATTTAAGAATTCAGGTGCAGTTTTAAATCATGCCTGTTAGAAAGAGGTTTTACTCTCTAAAACCCTACCCATGACCGATAGGCCCTGTTCATGACAAGCTGAACATATAACCAGGAATGCATCTCTTGAGTGAGCCATTGGAAGAGTGGAAATTTATGAGAAATAATAAAAAGAGTGTAGATATGAAGGCAGATATTTAGATTTATAGATTTGATAGATGTGAGAAAGAGAGCATAAATAGAGGCAGAGTATGAGAACTAGTGATTTTATTTAAAATATCTTTTTGTGTTTTTATTCATCCTACTTAGTTTGCTGAAACTACATTTGAAAGGATGAGAAAGAATAAACAAATAAATTCATACTTTAGTAATGAAATATTAAATCCTGGGTGAAAATAAAAGAAAATAAAAATATTAAGATCTTGGAAATTCATTATTATTATTATTATTATTATTATTTAGATTTTTACAAGAAAATAAATAAAGGAAAAGATACGTGAGAGTAAGAAAATGAAAAGAAGGAAAAGAAGAATATCTGACATTTTGAGAAAAATGAGATTTTATTTATTTTTTTATTATGCAAATTATATGTAAATTGGATATTAAAATAGCTCTTATTCAACAATCCTCTTATTAAACATCACTCAACCACCACCCACCCCTTTTTGAACTTTACCTGCCAACAGCCACTATAATACTCTATTTATTCTATCTTTTAAAGTGTCATTTCCTCACCCAATATTATCAAGTTACCCCCCACACACACACCCTTTTTTTTTATTAGTTTCTTTTCAAAATTGATCTTTATTTCATATCCCAACATCAAAGGTCTTTTTACTGAGGCATTTTCAGTTAATATTATTAACTGCAGAAGAAAACCCCAAGATGTTACTGGCCACAAGCATCTAGAAGATGTAGTAATGGTGATTATTTAGTTAATTCAGTTGTAATCATAATTCAATTTAATGATAATGCTCTTAAGTTTGTTTCTTTGGGGGAAAAGTAAAGAAGAAAAATGAGGAGCCCTTAAGAAAACTCTTTTACAGATTGGCATTAGAGATTTTCACTTGATTTATTGAAGCTAATTTTATTATTTCACAAAGGAACAAAAACAATAAATAAACACAATTGATAGTCTCAATTTAATGAAAACCTTTTGCTTTCTCATGCATTTAGGTTTTCATTGATGACCCAAAAGGTGAAACCAGGGTAGAAAATAATAACAACAAATGTTAATCTGTAGAGTAAGATTGCTTATGTTTATAGTTAGAGTGCTCAATATAAGTAATAAAGCATGTATATTAGTTAAGCGAGTACACTGAGTCAACTTAAGACTTATATATATAATATTTGAAAAATGATATAACAATATAAATTGTCCCAGATGCACATTTCGCCATTAGGCATTACCAGTGGGAGATTTTTATCACATCATTCGAAGACGTTAAAGCAAAATTTTGTTAAATTATTTTATTCTATTTCATCCTGTTTCTTCAGCAACATTTTCAAATATAAACATTCAGTTTTCAATTTTTTTTCATTTTAAATTATGCTTTAACTTCTCCAAATGATATAATAAAAATCTCCCACTGATAATGACTAACGGTGAAATATGCATCCGGGGCAAATAATATTATATGTCATTTTTCAAATATTATTATAGAAAAACTTATTTTTCCCTTCATATATATACTAATATATATATATATATATATATATATATAATTATATAGTAAGGAAGAGAAAGCAAAAATAATGATCATAAAATGGACACCAAATTGCATGAAATTACTTTTTAATGATAAATACTTACATGATATTGGTGTTAAACAATTGTCAGTAAGTTGTCGACAAAATCCCAATTTCAATGTCTTCAATTTCTTTAAGGCTAAAAAAAAAAGAAAAAAAATTTATTTTTCTGAAAAATGAAAAAAAACTCACAATATCATCAACATATGTATTACTAACCCTTTCCACTCCATATTGTCAGTCCTGCTTTCAATTGGAAGGAAGTAAATCAGGGTAAGAGATTTGAGGCATTTAGTTAAAGACAAAGGACAGAACAGAGAATACATTTTCATGATTTAAACTGACCACAGTTAAAAACATCTGAAGAAGGCCAGAGAATTAGTTGGCCAAAATGTGCTGAAGCAACAACTATTAAAAAAAATTAGGACAACAATCTGCAAAAAAATGGATGTACAGATTATAAAGCCTGATCTCAAAGGATTTAAAAAAAATAGTTATATGACCTTTAATTCTAGAATTAGATAAAATGCTTACAATTTTCTAGGACTAACTCTAATTAGTATTAGCCTCAATTTCTCTTCAAATTAATTTTAGTTAATATTCTATAATTAAAATAAAGATTTAATTTTAGTTAAAATTCAAGCATAGGTTCCCCTTGAAATTAACTGCCAAGTTGTATGATATTTACTTGGTGAGCACCCCCATGTTTGGCACAAGGCCATTTTTACGTGCTCTTACCCGGGCTTTATGTATTCAGTGTTACCCTTCACCTAGATGAACTG
>JAUZSX010000814.1:0-22527 GCA_034780655.1 Idiosepius hallami
TGCTGCTGCCAAGCAGTCCAATATATATACACAGTTTGTAACCGGTGTATAGCCAGTTATCGTTCCTTCACAACACTATCATTGATGGTAGTGAACATTGTTGCATTAAATAAAAACCTGAATTATAATTGGACAGATTTTGGGACAAAGCTAGCTAAAATTTCAGCTTTTAATTTGTAAAGATTGAATTAACAACCTAATTAATGCAGCCAAATTTCACCTGGGAAAAATTGTGAAGCCATTTATTTTAATGACTATTTACACAATTTAAAAACAAAAATTATGCTCATCACTTTTAGAAGCCATTAAAAGTAATTTCTTTAGGTGTTAACTAGGGCTGTGACAATATCCTCTTATTAAAAAATATGCTTTTCACATCTTTAATTATTAGGGCTGTGAAAAGAATATTTTTGATAAAAGTATGTTGTCACAGCCCTACAAGAAATTAATGAATTAAAAGAAATGATAAAATTGCCATATTTATGTGACAGGAATAATCTTTAATAGAAACATATTATCACAGCCTATAAGTTTGCTTGTTTGTCTATTATAAAAAAGGAAACAGCTAGATTTGAAACTTTAAGATATTTTCATAAGCAAATTTTGACTAGAACTTAACATTAGTATTTAAATTGTTAAATCATAATATTGTTAAGTTTGTTTCCATGTGAGGTATTCATATTGAGAAAACTATCCAAATATTAAGCACACACATGTATGTAAAGTTAATTTATTCACAAAACAAAAGTATACATTTATATTTCCTCATTTTAGAATAAATTTATATTAGGATTATGCAACTTTAAATAAAAATGAAAAATAGAAGATAAAGCATCCCTTTCTCTCTAAAAAGTTACAGAAAATTTCTTATGATTTTTTATATAATATTAAAAAAAAATTAAACCCACCACTTGTACAGGCTGTTAAAAGAAATTATTTTCTAATGCAAACAAGGCTCATGTGTTCTGTTCTTATCAACTGACCAGCATCAAAATAAACAAAAATGGAAGCATGTATATTCAATTTATAA
The DNA here is from genome assembly GCA_034780655.1 of Idiosepius hallami. Taxonomy (NCBI): domain Eukaryota; kingdom Metazoa; phylum Mollusca; class Cephalopoda; family Idiosepiidae; genus Idiosepius; species Idiosepius hallami. The sequence goes on from JAUZSX010000814.1 coordinate 1,031, forward strand.
ATTTAAAAGTAAAAAGAAAAAATAAAGTCAAAGGATAAAACTCAATATTCCTTTCCTTCCTATAAAAATACCCTTGTTATATAAGTTTAAGGTACATTTATTTTTATCAAATCTTTACTGAGTAAGACGTATCTAAGGACATTACAAATGCAAAGACAAATTTCTGGATAAATTTGCAGGGTAACAAGTAAAATCATCAAATTTCTACATAAAGGGTAGAAATGAATGAAGAACATACAGATTCACATTAAAGGCGAGATATCTAGAGAAAATTTTTGAATTACCATGGATCAATTTCAGGTTTTAAAGCGAGACTAAACTCAAAAAGTGTAGATTATATTGTATTTATCCTTTTATTGGTCAGTTATCTAGAGCCATAAATGATAACTCAACTACCAAAAATTTGGGCATTTATCTTCTACCTCTCTGTTTGTTCATACCTTTCTCTAGGATTTTTGACCATGTGTAAGTTTAATTGATTGACCGCATGTTTATCAAGTTACTTTAGTTCAGTAAAACTATGCTACTTTCAGTTTAATGTGAAATATGGTTATTTCATATTTTCTTGAGTTAAAAATGTGTACGATTGATCCCATCTTTTTCTAGAGAAGTTAATAATTAGAGCATCATTAGGAAAACTATCCTATATTTTTGGGAAAGTAGAGCTGAAACATACCTTTATAAAGGAGTATTGGTTTAAAAGTGAACATAATTGACTTTTTCAAAAAGGCTCAGTGAACAAAATTTAAAAAAAAAACTATTTAACAAATTAGCCCTAAAGGACAAGTAACTGGTAGACTGAAGTCTGAACATTAATCACTATGAGTTAAGTTTCTAATTCATAGTTACATATTACGCCCACATAGACTTTCCACAGCTATCCAATCTTCTTCCCTATCCTACTTTACAAGGCAAAGCAGGGATAAGCTCATAGAAAACTTCCAGGTTCCAATAGACTGCTTTCTTTTTTTTTTTTTGTGTGTGTGTGTGTGTGTTGTGCCACTTAAAGAAATACAAGCCAAGGACAGCAGCTGATCAATAAAGATTGCTTTTCATGTGCAGCAAAAGTATTGTTCATTCGGGCACACTACTGCTTGGAAGCTGGTGCTCAGAGGAATGATAGAAGGAGAAGAAAGAAGTGAGTATGGAACAAAAATCAAATCCATGCACTATCTCTTGCAACCAGTTTTGATCAACCACAATCAAAAATGATAGTTGTTGTAAGCTTTAGAAATATTAAAAAGATTATTTAGCAGAGAAAAGTTATTACTGCTCAAGTACACATAATAATAGTAGCAATAATAAAAACCAAAAGAATAGTTGCAGAGGTACAATTCTCAGATAAGAAATATTAATTATAATTTTAGTCATAATTTTATACAACTACTGTCCAAAATAATAATACACTAAAATTGTTAATGAAGTTTAATTCTGGTTATAATTGTAGCTATGATTATCCTAGAAATTGAAATATAATGCACAATAATAAAATCAACAGTAATGCATTGATAAAAATTAAAGCTTGATATAAAATTCTAATTAAAAATATGCATTCAATTATTAAATGAAGTTCTATTTTGATTGCGTAAGTGATGGCTACAATGATTGATTTCATCAGAATAATTTAACCTCAATCTAATTTTATCACATAGGGAATGATCTAATTTTAATGAAATTGAAATAAATAATCATTCAAACTTTAGGTATTTATTAACATTCTATTTACATAAAATTTGATTTAAACAATAGCATTAAAATTCCGATTCAAATCTTATCTTACTTCTATACATTTACAAAATTGGATGTTCTTTGAGTATTAGACTGCAGGTTCAATGGTTTATATTGCTCTATATGTTCATTAATGTTATCTACACTGTGGATTAATGAAAAAAAAAAATTGCAAAACTCTCGAAAAGTTAATTGTATTTTTTTTAATCACAGATTACATTTTTAAGATGAATTAGAAATTTTGGTTTTAATGTAAAATCCAATTATTTTTTTTTAATTTATGATGGATGTAGTTTTTCTCTTTTAAGAAGGAATATCAGTTCTGGGATTTGGGATTCAGAAATCAGAACACAAGAATTGAAATACCATTTGCTTCGATATGTTTATGTCTTAAAAGCGAATAAAAACAAAAAAGTTTGTTTTTTTCTCTCCCAAACAGATTAAATAGGAAAATTGCTGTTTTTCAAATAATTTGATTGTATTTTTCAGAGAAGATTTTAAAAATTGATTGTCTTTGGTATCAAATGATAAAAAAAATGATATGGAATAAAACATAACTAAGCAACTAAGCAACAAAATGTCTTCTCTTGAAAAGAAATAGTAAGAATCAAGTTGTTTTTCAAGTTGGCAATACTCAATCACTGTAACTAGAAAAACAAATGAATTAAAGTTAAAAGTAATGCTGAATGGCTTTGCAATCAAAGAAACAAGTTATCACTTTCAAAAAGACAAAAAACAAGTGTGCATTCTTATTAATATAATTCTCAGAGGCTAATTTTTATTCATTTTATCTTTTATAATCAATAGCAATGAAAATTATTAGCAATAAATGATGTTTATGTTGATAGATTATAAAAAAAGATAATAGACTTTATGTTTTTTTTATTTTTTTTTATTCTCATATACTCTTTTGGGGATCAAGATTTTTTTAAATCACCAAATTTTCTTGAAATACCCAACTTATTCAATGTCTAAATCATCATTTTGACATAAAATATAAATATCAGAATTAAAAAAAAAAACCTTTTTGTTTGTATTTTGGTAAAGTAGTTAAGAGACAGACCAATAAACCTATAAATTAAGAAAATATTTCTTTGATGGAAGTTTTAAAATTTTGATTTTATTAAATTCATAGGAATCAATTGGAGTATCTTCCCTTTAATTATGGAATATATTTGTAATATATTGAATTCATAAATTTCAAAAAAAGGAATAATAAAAAGCCTGTTTTATTAACTAGTACTAAGGTTGTTCTAAAAGTTACGCTTCCAGTTTTTTATTCAATCCAAATGCATCAGATGGGATTGCAAATTGCATTGTTATGATGACTAAACTTATGCATTCCTTATTACTTATTTGTTGCAGATAAGTATGGTATGAAACGCTGAGCAAGCATTCTTTGCATGGATGTATTTCAGAAGCATAGATGCTTCATTAAATTCTTTTATGAGAATAAATGATTGAAGATATCAACATCCACCAGTATGTGTGAAATGTTTACCAAGCTGATGTAGTGGTTGATGTCAGTGCAGTTAGGAGATTGGTTTGTTTATTTTAGAGTGGTAGCAGAGATCTGATTGAAAAAGTGTGCTCCAGGTGCAAAAATGGGACCGCTTGTTTATCATTGGTAAAACTGCATTAAGAAGGTTATATGGCTTTTTGCATCTACACATTTCTTCATGTGTCTCTTGTAATCCTAAAAGACCCTCTCAAACTCTTTCTTTAGTAGTTCCTTTAGGTAATTTTCTGATGTCTCTTTTAGTTCCTCTGTTATCTGAAATTTGATTCCTATGGGCCAATCTTCCATGCATGGAAAAAGGAGAAGTCACTTGGGGCTAGGTCAAGGCTGTAGGTTGATTATTTTTTATTTGACAATAAGAATTTTGTAAAAATCTAATAAAAAGAGTAGTCTAGTTATTCTAGAACATATAGAAAAGAGAAAATAGATTAAAACTACTTGCTGCAAAGGTAGAAAAATGCACTAAACAATACGAACCCTAAATGAAAATCTACATTTTTGATTATTTGTGAAGACATTGGTATTTTAACAGAAAGGAAACATTTGTTTAGTAAAAAGCAGTTAATTATCTAAGAGTAGAAAAATAGAGTAAAATAAAAATTACTATAAGAGTCTTTGATTTTGTGATGGAGATAAGATGTGATTTTTGGTTTTGTAGCATTAGTTTCAGATAAATCTAATAAACAAGGGGGTTTTGGTTTGTATCTTATGTCAGATAAATGTGGAGTGAATTGGAGTAGAAAACCATCAAGTGTTATTGATATCAGGAAAAAATATAACATCAACTGACAGCGAGTGGCATGTAAATGCCAAAGAATGGAAGTATAAAAATAAAATTAAGAAGGAAAAGAAAAAACAAATTAATAAGAAAAAAAAGTTTAAAAAAAAAAATAGGTTATCTTGTTAGTGACTCTCAGTTGGAGAGTGGATTTATTGAATAGATAGTTTAACCAAGTTGACTGAGAACAGAGAAGTGAAATAGATATGAAAAATAGAAAAGAAACAAATATATATCAAATAAATATTTCTTTTAGCATTTACTATTTGATATTTTAGTTTTATTATCTATTTAGAATTTTTGTAAAATAAATTCTATAGAATATGCTATTTTGTTTCATGACTGAAGGATCTGTGAAGAAATTTGAGAATTTTTTTCATTGTGTTTGGTAATAAACCTTGACAAAAAATATTGAAAAAAGAAATACAAACATTCCTCTTTAAATAGAATTAATAGTTATCCCTTAAAGTTGAAAATTTAGAAAGGACCATGAAACCGTCTTTAGGCAATTATGTCGTTGCAGTGCAAAAGTGCTTGATTAAGTAACTATAACACATCATACAATTGATCATTATTTTGAATTATTTATTTTACTTTTTTTTTACATTTAGAAACATTTTCTGTCCTACATGTTCATGTGAGGACAAGTGGGTATGATTTGGACTTTTTAAAATTCTGCAATTTAATCTTAAACAAAAGTTAATTTATTTACAAAAATTGTTTTTTATAAATAATTATTTTTTTCTAATTATAACAATAGTAATATTGCTTGTTTTATTTTATGTAATGGGGTTATGTTAGTTTCTGTATTCAAGTTATCTGGAAATCTATTCTCATCTTTATTGTTATATATATGTGGTCCTGATTGCAGGTAGTACATCTAAGAATACTTAACAGATTTGCCCAGTAGCTCATAATACTTATGGTATGTGAACAATCTACTCTTGTGGATTGAACAGCGAGGATGGAGCAGTGGTAAAAGCTTGGACTGTGAAATCGTATTGCACGAGTTCAAATCCCAATCAAACCATTCACTTACAACTATCTCAGGCAGACAAGGTTTTTTTAACAGTAGAGAGTAACTCATCTAGGTGTAAAGAAAACACAGATTTCGAAAACCTATATGAATAAGACCCATCAACTCAATGAGAATAATTCATCTAGGTAAATGGCAACACTGATTACAAAAACCCAGGGGATATAATGAGCACATAAAACTGGCTTTGTGCCTAACTTGGTTTTGTGCTCAACCAAGTAGATATAACTTGTGGATTAGATAAAAAGTTAAGCTTGTAGCCCTGAGAAAAATACAGTTTGATACGAAGGTTTCTAATTTCAAGTATTATTTGAAGACCAAAGGGCATGTTGGCTGAATCATTGCAATGAAGATGAAAATATTATATTTACTTGGCGAGCACCAACCCAAGTTTGGCACAAGGCCATTTTTACATTTGGCATTATCCTTCACCTAGATGAGCTGCTCTCCCGAGTTAATGAGCCCCATGTGCCCGAGGCTGCTGAAGTGAAAGTAATGGTTTTCACTGGGATTTGAACTTGCGTAAGACGATTCCAGAGCCCGGGCTTTTACCAAACCTCCACCGTCGCTGCCCATGAAGATGAGAATATAACTTAGAATAATTTCATTAATGAAAACAAGAAGCATATTCTTAATATGTTTTACAGTAAGAAATAAAATCAAATTAAAATATCAAAATTATAACTTTTTTTAATTAGGAAAAAAATAATGATTTCAAAATCAAAGAATTAAATGTGTTTTATCTTTTAGGCTATTTTTTAAATCCTTTCTGAAATCATTTTTTGTAGAAATAATTGTAGTAAATTCAATAGGCAACTTTCTGTTTCTTGCATTATCATGAATATAATTATTATGTCTAGCAATATATCAACATTTATAGTTATTTAATGTCAAGTTCAATTTCATAAAAAAAGATTTTATTTTAAAACAAATTGTTTGAAGAACTGTAATCAAACAATTTAATCCATAGCTTAGTAAATAAGAAAATCATAGCTAAAGATATTTATTTGAAAACTAATGTCCCTAATTGAAGCGGATTTAAATCCATGGATTTCAAAGTTAATGTTCTTATTGCTATTCTATAGACTTTATTATAGTTATCATTTTTATAATCTTTATAATAATAATATGTACTAGTAGTAGTAGTAGTAGTAGTAGTAGTTATATTATAATCGTAACTACTGTACAACACTTTTGGCAAAGTAAGGGTACTTTATTCTAGATTTAATACCTAATTTTCATTGAGTGGATATAGAACCATGACAAATGCACACACACACACATACAGAGAGAGAGAGAGAGAGAGAGAGAGAGAGAGAGAGAGAGGGAGAGAGAGGAAAAGAGAGAGAGAGGGAAGGAGGAAATACTCAATTAAATTATAGATCTTTATTAATACAAGTCATTCCAAAAGTAAAGCCCCCTATTTTTTTCTCTCCAATAGATCAAGGGGATTACAAATTGCATTTTTGTGATAATTGAACTCATGCATTCATGACCTGAAATTTTAATCTCCCTGTTGTAGATATTGATGGTGAGAGACACTAAGAAAGCAACCCCTGTTATGGATGTAAGGCAGAGGCATGGATCCATCATTGAATTCCTCCAGGTAGAAAAAAATTAAACCGCTCAACATTCACTGGCACAGGTTAAATGTTTATCAAACTGACGGGTTCATCAATTTCAGAGCAGCGACAGAGATGTGAGAGACAAAGCACACTCTGGATGCAAAAATGGAGCATCTCATTCACTTCTGGAAAAAAATGTATTGAGAATGTAGAAAATTAAATTCTGGAGCATAAAAGGTTACTCGTTTTAATGTTATTACTCCTGTCTTTTTAGCTCATCAACCTTTGAAAATACCTCTAAGTAATTAGTGACATTTCTTTTGGAACGTCTCTTGTGTGCCTGTGTAGATTCACAGGTGGAAAAACACATCTATGCATATATTCCATTTGAAGTAGCAACGAGTTTCACAAATTATTTTCTGTAACCTCACAGGTTATTTTTAATATTCCAAAGGTGGAATAAATTACATATAATTCATAAAACAAGAAAAACTATATTAATGATTAAACTAAAAAAAAAAGTATAACATGAAATTTAAACACAATCCCAGACATCGGAAAAATTGAAAAGGCAGTTGCAATATTAATGACGGTATACATTTTAGATATATGTGGTTTTACATTTGAATATTCTCTGTTTTTAGGACTCTATAAAAAGTAATCATGTGATACTGATCTCGTGGGTAAGTGAGTGTGTGCCTATGTGTGAGTGAATGTAAAGCAAAAAAAAAAACAAAAAGTAATGAGAGGTACAGGTAAATATATGAAAAATAATGATAGATATTTTCATACAATTTATGGTCATGTGGTTTTATGGAGAATTATTATAATCACTCCAAGAAAAATGTCATACAATAATGATTTCAAACAGAAAAAAAAAGTCTGTAGCAAACATTTTTAAAAATTTAATTTAATTTCTCTTTTTTGCTTCCTTTCACCAGTTTATTTTGATTTTTGTTTTAATGTCTGAATTTGAATTTATTTAAAAAGCCAATTGAAGTTTTTGCTTTCACTAATCAAATAATGAAATAAACTTTAAATGACATTCTTTATAACAACTAAAGTAAATGAAATTGAAATATAGGGTGCTTTTTAGAGGTAGCAAACTTTATATTAAAATAATTCACAAAAAATAGATATAAATAATAAGCTATTTAAAAATAAATAAATAAACATAAATAAAATAATAAAGAATAGATAAATTAAAATAAATCAAAGAAAATAGAGTTGTCGTTTTAAAGTTTAAATCTCTAAAAAATCACTCTGTATATATATATATATATATATATATATGTATATATATATGGGTAGCTATATAATTGTAATGGTCAGGTATTTATTATTTTTAATGTTTTGTTTTTTCTAATTTATTTTAATTATTCAAGAATTTTTATCATAGAGACATTGATTAAAATTAGAAAAATGAATTATCTGTAAAATAAATTCTATTTTATTCATGCGTAACTATTGACAGAAATTTGGGTATCGAGATTATTACCCACCCAGAAAGCTTATTTTTACTTAAATCATGCTTTGATATCATTAACATTTCATTATGACTCTTCTTGGAGTAAAAATTAACTTGTTTTATTCCTAATTTAATTATTTTCTATGTCTGACTCGTTTGTTTTTTTATTAATCATAAAATATGTTAACTCTTTTTTTGTATTAGTTTTATTGTACTTACAAGTGTGTATCTCAAACAAATATTATTATCAACATCTTGATAATTTCTTTTTATTTATTAATTTATCTTTTGAATGAACACATTTTATGAAAGCTTTTTAATCATTTAGTTTTAATTATTATTTCAATTATTTCGAAAATTTTCATTTGAGCATTAATTAGATAAAAGTATATTAATTAATTAATACACAGAGGGTGTGTTTGTATTTAAAAAAGATGCAAGTCTGCTTGGGACAGTGGATTAGCACTTGGACTTTGGGATAGTAATACCAGCTTAAAAACCAGTCATTCCATAAAGTGCATATTCAGGCTAATACCCATGGAAAATGTATAAATACCCATTTCCTACCAGTAATGGATTAAATAGTACAACTTGTTTAATTCAAAACAATGTAATGACAAATATAAAATGCTTAATACAAATGATTGTTCTCAGCATTAAATAACCAAAATCTTGATATACTGTAAAACCAATCAATTAATTTATCTGAAAATGTTATTATTATTAATTGGGTATTTAAATTAGTTTTTTTTTGTGAAGGCATTTTTTTGAAAGAGTTCTTTTAATAACTGACACTAATCTTCTAAAAAATATTATTACAAATGTTAATTAAACTAAAAATCATGAAGTCCCAGGAGTAAATAATTTTGTAGTGTTATTTTTTTTCTAAAATTAAGGCATTTTAATGGCAAAGACTATGGAGTTTTTTTCTTGAGATTCTTGGTAACCAATCAACATGTACAGTGTGAATGCTATTATTCTTTATTGGCTAAGGGAACAAAATGTGGCTTTTTTATTGTACACATCTCAAGGTTTTGGACCCTCAATTCATGCTATAAATATTATAAGAAACATGATGGATCTAACAATAATTAATCTTACATAGTTGTTGTTCTTCACTGTTGTCAGGTGTTTGACCATGACATCAGATAGGAACCCTGAGTCTTATAACTGTATTCTCAGCAACCACTACCTACCATAGTTGTTTGTAGTTTCATGTTTTGACCAATTAAACCCTTGACCTGCCTGGGCAGGAATTGAATCTGCTATCTTTCAACAATACACACCTGGAACCATAGTGACTTAAAACTTCCATCCACAGGCTCTGAAGGGGGATGAAAGTTGGATTTTACTGTCTTATAAATCCAATAATTTCTCTCTTTTGTTTTCGGTCTGTATCAAATTTGTAACATGCATTTTTATTTAGGAAGTTCTAAGATGAGGCTTCTTCATCATTTATTACTTATTTCTAAAAAAAAATGCATGATAGATCTATTTGTAATATTTAATTTAAAATTGGATTTAGCATTTTTTAATTATAAAAACACATACACATAGACATATATAAACACAGGCATAATCATTTTTACATATATCGACATTCTGGAATTATAAATATATTTTCTCTCATGCTTGTCATTCTATGACCAATAGAATGGATTTATGAATTGCAAATTCATTATTAAAAAATGATGAAGTATTTCCCATTCATTAGATAGTTATATGGTTATGCACCAAGGGCCTATGTCACATACTATTGTAAGAAACTTTAGATTTATAAATAATATCCTTTATCTGGTTTCCACAATCCCAGATAAAAAGGTGCATTTATTCACTTATATTCATCAATCTATCTTTATATATATTAAAGTGAAAATGTGTATGTGGGTGGGTGTGTACAATCAGTCTCTACCAAACTACTATCCCAATTTGGGATCTACAGACTTAAAATTTCATATATAGAGTATTCAGATTTGAAGAAAGCTATATAATAGGTTTGAATTGGAAATTTAGTTGATCCTTTGTCAAAGTTGGAAGATTGGATCATTGTGATCTCAACCAAGCTTCTTCACCAATTATAGATCTAAACATTTGAAACTTGTTATATGGGTCATTTGGACTTCAGGAAAACTTTCTAATTGGGTTCAAGTCAGAGAATAGCTGCTGAGGGGTCTAAATTTGGAATTACAAAAAACAGAAATCAAAATGAACACAAAGGTGAGCACCAATAAATTCAGACCACTAAAATTTGTATTGCCCAATGATTCAAACTACCAAAATCTGCATATGTAAAGTACTATTTTCTTATATAATAGGCTTCTTTAAGTCCCTAAGTTGCAAGTCACTGGCAACCAGGCAATATTTCTAGTTTATATATAAAAGTTACATTGTCTCTTTGTCAGAGGAACAATCGCTACCAAACAACTTTGCTAATTTGGATCTATAGACTTGAAATTTGATATAATATATATGGACCTGTAGATTGATTTCTATTTGGGTTTGAGCAGAAAAAATATTTACTAAAGGGTCAAACTTGAAAAATTAGACTATTAAGAATCCCTAGCATCTGCAGTGTAGGAGTTACATTGCTCATTAAGGTGTCACTAAAATGGCAGTTTACTAAAATAATTTCCAGCTATAAAATACTTACGGCAATATAAAAAAAAATCTTGGAATCAAAAAAAGACAGATAGAAATGAGCACAAAAGGAGCATCAATGTAACACCCATTTGTATGTTATAACATTCTAATAAACTCAAATGTCTTATTATTGTGAGTTTTATTTCATTTTGTTTTATACAAAAATACTAGAAGTATTGCCTGGGTCCTGGGGACTTGCTACCAGGTACTAAAGGAAGAATTTTACAAGAAAACAACATTGTACATATGCAAATTTTGGTGGCCTTAATCTTTGCACTATGCAAATTTTAGTGGGTTGGATGATTTGATACTTACTTTTGAGTTCATTTTGATTTGTAATTAAAAACTTTGACTTTTTAGTAGCTATTTTCGAGCTAAAAAACAATTAAAAAGTTTTCCCCAGGTTCATATAACCCATATATCAAATTTCAAGTGTTTAGACCTAAAATTAGACAGAGTAGTTTGGTAAGGACAACAACAGTCCAATCTTTCAACTTTATAGGTGGGAAATATTACATCTAAAGGAATGAATATGGATATACCATACAGCACTTCCAAAATAAACTTACGATTCATAAAAATTAATGATCAGCAAATGCATATAGCACATTCGTGAAAATGGTAAAGGTTTATATCAGTTGTAATTGATAATCTTCTAGAAATTATAACTTCCAATCTTAACAGGTAAAAGTAAGAGGTCTGGTTTGCAAATTTCTAAAGGCTCTTTTGTTTGACATACAGATTCCCAACATCTAAAGAATGTTGAAGAGCATGTTGGCCAAAATATTATGCATGAATATGATAGTAGAAATTGAAATGATACTACTTAAGTAGTCTTTATGACATGGGATTAGTAGTGTTCCCTGCAAATTGAAAAATATTTGTGAACCTAAAAAAATATAGTAATACTTTTAGAACTAAAAAACTTAAAACAAATTTAAATATTCTTAATCTGAAAACTGTTCATCTAGATTTGAACTGAAAAAATTAAAAGATCAAAATCAATTTTTTTTTTAATCTAAAAAATACAGTTATTGATAAAAAATATTCTAAACAATATTCTCAAGTCGGACTTCTAAAACTATTTTCAAATTAGTTTTATAGTAAAAAAAGAATATATTTGAAATTAAAACATTTTGACTAAGTGCAGCTAGATGTAATCCTAAATTTTAAGTATGATGACATCACTTTGTATTAAAATTTGAATCTTCTACTCATGTTATGTAATTTTCATCTAGATGCTGAATTTGGCAGTTGATTTATATTCAATCAAAAATAGACAGACTAAAGTGGTGTAATTTTTTTTATGTGACTTTATGTAAAATATAATATACATCTCCGAGAAGAATTAGTTGTAGCAGGCGAGCGTATAGAAGGAATGATTGATCATATGATGAATGTAAGTAGGCTGGCATGTGCTTACGTGTGTGGGTGTCACCAGAGAGCTGTGGGTGTATTTAAAGAAAGAATAGTAGAAAGCAATCTAGTAAGCACTTAAGTTCCGTTTTGAGGGGTATTTTTCAGAATCTTTTTTCAATTCTTTTATACTTGATATCAGTAGCTTTGTAGACAAGATGAAGAGTGAATATAAAAAAGATGTGTTAAAAGCTAGAAAGAAAGTATTTAGAAAAAGAAGGAAGGAAATGGAAAATTTAAGAAGGAGTAAGAAGAGATGAAAGAGCCAAGAGCATAAAAAAAGAGAAAAGGGTACAAGAAAGAAAAAAAAAAAGAAAGGAATAAAGTAAGATGGAGAGAAAGAAAGATAGATAGCATAGATAGATAAATAGAATTGATAGTTAGATAGATAGATAGATAGATAGATAGATAGATAGAATGAACGAGTGAATGAAGGAAGGAAAAATCAATGAAAGATAGAGAGATATGAAGAAAGAAAGAAAGAAAAAAGAAAAGAATAAAAGAAATATAGATAAATAGATAGATAGCTAGAAAGGAAGGAAGAAAGATAGATACATACATACATACAAATATAAAAAGAGAGAAAGACGAAAATAAAATGAATGAATGAAACGTAGATAAACGGAAAAAAAATTGAAAAAAATGATAGATAGAAAGAGAAAAAAAAAGAAACAAAGTAAGAAAGATAGAATAAATGATAGAAAGAAAGATAGATAGATAGGTAGGTGGATAGATAGATAGATAAAAAGAAAGAAAGTAAGAAAGAAAGTCAAAATAGAGAGGAGAAGATAAAAAAAAGAAACAAGAAGAAAGAAAGAACAAAAGAGAATAATAAAGAAAGAGGAGAAAGGGAGAATAAAAAAGAAAAGAAACAAACAAAGATGGAAGAAAAAAAAAAGGGCAAGATGGATCAAGAAAGTAAATAGTAGAAATATTGAGAAAAATTCAAAAGAATATTAAGAAAAAAGAGAAGAAGAAAAAAGTTTATGCCCTGAATTTGAAGAGCTTCAAAGATGGTGAGGGATTTTTGTGACAATGCCTCATGGCAGTGTTATCAACTGTAATCCATGCCTTTTTCTAAACTTTGGTCTTGTGCTCAACTGGCTGAGTATAATTCAGCAAAAGGGTAAGAAAGAAATGAAACAAGGAAAAATGATTGACAGTATAAAGCTGAAATGGAATACAAATATGAACAAATTTCAAATGAAACAGACAACAAAAGTGAAACAGAAAGTTAAAGAGAGTAAAACTGATTTTAAAAGCAGGTATAATAATCAAAAAGAAGGGGGGGAAAATAAACAAGACTGGGAATAATAAAAAAGAAAAAGGAAAAAAAGTAAAAAGAGAAAAAACAAAAAATTATGATTAACCAAGATACCAGGTACAACGAAGACCAGAGAATAAGTTAACCGAAACATGATAAAATAACAACTATGGTGAATGTATGGTTAAGTCATGTTGGAGACACCAGTTCTTGTCAGATCACCAAAGTTAAGCAATGTCGAGCCTGGTTATTGGTTAGATGGGTGACCATTTAAGAATACCAGGTACTGTGCAAGTAACAAACCTGAGGAAACCAATTGTTACACCATGTACATCACCGAGATAAGAGATGAATGAATGAATGAACTATGGTGGAGGAGGACAAGAGTTTAGAAATAAATTAATACATATATCAAAAACCCTCATCTCAAAGAATTCCCAAATAAATACAAGAAAAAAAGAAATTAAAAGCTTTAAAAGAGTTTGTTTAGTTGTTTTACAGTATATTAATATTCAATCGTTTAATGCCGAGAACAATATTTTTGGTAAATGTTCTCTTTTTTAACACAGTTTTTTTTTTTTTATAACATCAAATGATTTTATCCATAGTTAGAAGAAATTTAAGAATTTGTATCTTCCAAGAGTATAATTCCTTCTGTGAATGTGACAGACTTAGATTTGAACTTATAAATTATGACTCCATAGTCCTATTACCTATCCACTTTCCAAAGTTGACTATACTTTCAAACAGTTAGCTGGTACAGAGTAAAAGAAAAGTTGAAAAAGAATGTTAAATAGAAAGAAAAGAAAAGAAAAGAAAAGAAAAGAAGGAATCAAAGAATAAGAAAGAGAAAAAGATCATTTTTTTTCTGTTTTGGTTTTTTGTATTTCACAACTAGTAATACTACCCGGCCTTGCACGGGTACTGGAGATTTGTTACTTGTATAGTTAAGGAAGCATATTAATTAGGAATTAGGTTCACCAAGCAGATAAACAGTCTCTAAATTTCAATTTTAACTCTGATTCTTGAAATGTAGGTTGTCATTGTGCTATGCAAATTTTGGTAGTCTGAATGCTTTGATGCTTGCTCTGGTTTTTATTTTTATCAGTGTTTTTTTTTTCCTAATTCCAAATTTTGACTCTTCAGCAGATATTTTTTCAGTTCAAAACCAATAAGAAAGTACTCTCCAGGTGCGAAGACTCTATATTTTAAATTATAAGTCTATAGACGCCAAATAATAAATTTTATTAGATGTTAACTTTGGCAGCTTAGCAGCTAAAATTATGGATCAAAACTGATTAGAAGGTTTTCCCTATCTTTGAATACCTCATATATCAAGTTTCAAGCCTGTAGACCTCAATTAGCAGAGTAGTTTGGCAGCAACTGGTCTTCACACTCATGGACAAAGTCACTTTTATAGACACAAAAATATCAGTTTTTGTAATCAATAATCTGTATTTGTCTACCTTTACCATCGCAGAAGGTAATTAACTACTGATAATGCAAAAAACTTGTCTACTTGTAAAAATCAAATGTTCTACTGGTTGTTGTTTTTGTTGTAATTAAATTTTAAAATAGTTTATGATTATTTAAATTTCTTAATTAGTAAATATCAAAAAAAATTTTTTTTTTAGTATCCCCTTACAAAAAAAATCCTAACCTTAAACCTAAACCTCCTTTTTCTAAAAACGTTTAACTCAAAGTAATGGAAAAAAAATTTATTTTATTTTATTTATTTATTCATTTTTTTTTTTTTTGTGAGCTGGGCTGATTATTTAAATTTCTTAATTAGTAATTTTTTTTTTCGAGCATGCCCTTACAAATAAAAATCCTTATTTTAAACCTAAGCCTCCTTTTTCTAAAAACGTTGTTTAACTCAAAGTAATGGAAAAAAAATGTATTTATTTATTTTTTTTTAGGTGAGCTGGGCTGGAAAATTATAGTTAATTATAATTAATGAAAATAACTATCACTAAAACATTTAATATTTTAGGAAGGGACAATTTTTTTGCATTATACTCTGTAAATTAACTTCAGTGGGTGTGAATATAGACAAATACCCAATAATATTTATATAATCATTTAAAAAAAGATATTTCTTTAATAAAACATTGTTTTTGTCAACAAGTTGTTAGAACATCATTAAGTCATAGCTGGAGGTTGAGAAATTTAATGAATATACAGAAAGAAGTGATAAGATCAGTGGCATGACAACACTTTTCCCTGCTCTGGGCAATTGTAAGATTTGTGCCTCCCTCCCGGACCACTAATAATCCATTAACGTTCAAAATTCGAAAAAGCCCTAAAAATATTTATTTTAATCAAACTACAATCAAGGATCTAATAATATTCAACTAAAACTGATGATACAGTTAAAACATCGGTTTAAAAACATTATTATTACACACATAAAACATAGACCTTAAAAACTCATTTTGATTTTTAAATTTCAGATATTTTGTTGGATTTTAAATATAATTTTTTTATTATCTATTCTTACTCATCAAACTGAACCCCCCCTTGCATGTTCCGCACGCCCCTCCTTGCTACGCCAGTAGATAGGATTGAACTTGTTCCCAAGTATTGTTCTTTACTGTTAAGCCAAAGAAACTTCTTGGGTTGAGAAAAGTTATACTAAAAAGAATTAGTACAAAACTTGAATAGCAAAAGATTAAGTTAAAGAATAAGAGAAAGAAAAGGAAGTTAAGAGGAACAAAGAAGGAACGAGGGGATTGGAAAAAGAAAAAAGAAAGAAAGAAGCAGAAAATTTTTTAAGAAAGTAAGAAGAGACAAAGTGACAGTCAAGCAAAAAAGAACCTAAAAGTTTGACTATGGATTTTAAAAAAAAATGACCTTGACAAAAAGAAGAAGAAAAGAAACAAAGAGACAAAAATTAGAAAATGAAATCAGAAAAAAAATGGATGAAGAAGCCAGAAATGGAAAAAAGCGTTTAAAAGAAGAAAATTGGGAAAAGTTGAAATAAAAATAAAAACACAATAGAAAAATAAAAAGAAAAAAAAGGAGAAAATTATAAGAAATGAAAGAAAAAAAGTAAAAGAAGAATCAAGCAAGACAGAAATTCTTAAAACAATATCAAACAGGGGTCTTAGCAAAATGATTTTAAATATGGGGGTGGAAGAGGGAAAAATGATATTAAAAGAAGAAAAAAATCTGTAAAAAACAATCTGAAGCAAGTAGCAAGAATCATTTTTCGACTACTTGTTAGCAGTAGTACTGGTTAGTAGCTGTAATAGTAGTTGTTTCTTGTAGTACAACAACAAACATAATATGAACCATGATATTGATTATAGATAAAGTCATAAATGGTCATAACTAACAATCTATATCTAGCCTAAGACCAATAGTTAAAAATGAGCTAATACAATAAGTATTTTGTATTTTTTCTTTATTGATAATAAGTGTACTAATATTTATCAATATAAAAATCATAATTAATCATCTTTGTTTCTAATTCTCCTAGTTTAAAGAAGTATAAAGGGTGCTCAGTCAAACTCCATTTAATGATAATATCTAAAAATAATAAAAAATGAAAATAAAAATAATGATTGCTAAGGATGGATAGAACCACATAATTAATTCTTGATTTATAGAAAGTCAATAAAACAAGAACTTTTAGAAAGAAAGGATTACTTTCACTTTTACTCCATGGGAAAACCACAAGCATGGGAAAACTCTAAGAATAAATGCTGCTGAAACAAAACTGGTAATGATGAAGATAGGAGTAATAAAAATAATGACAATGGTGATGATGATGATGACAGCAACAGATAGAATAAACAGTACTTCAGAGAGAGAATGGGAAATGTAAATAGTCTTATTTATTCAAGCCCAAGATTTCTGCTTGAGACTAAGCTACCAAACTATGTTAAGCTTTATTCTTATATTGATAAAAAAAACAACAACGATAATGAAAATAACCAGCAGGACCCATGGAAATTCCACGGTAGTTGAAAATTTTTAAAACACACATCATCAGCAAGAATGTTCTGATCACATAAAGAAATAATCAGAATAAGGTTGTTCTTTGATAGAAAAATCAGTGGTATATATTTTTGATCAAACTGAAAAAAATACTTGAACTGTTTTGGATATTATTACAAAAAATAGAACAGTAATTCATCACTTTTTTCCTCTGGAGATTTTAATTTAGTTAAAGCAACTTCTAGTAAATCAGTAATTATATCTCGAGTTTAGTCATCTATGTAATAAAATTTGATGGAAACATGTTGCCAATTTTTTGCCATTTTTCTATAGTTGTCAGAAAATAAAAAATCAATTTACTATGTAACTTAATGGTGGAGTATATCAATAAGTTATGATCTATGAGATTTGTTTGAAAAAATAAATTTGTTTGACAAAATACCACAAAATTATAATATTAATGAATCAATAATTCTAGTTTAATAGCAAAAAAAACTAAATTGGATGGATAGAAAAAAAAATGAGAACTTCTTGGCTCTTCTAGTTTAGCGTTGTGAGTCAACTTTTGTTAATAAAACATTTTTTTAAACATTAAAATTCTTAAATATTAAAATGATTAAATGAATTAGTCTAAAGCCTTTTTTTCAAAAAAAGTCTATTAAAAGTAATTAATTTTATTCAATGAAAAATTAAAATCAATTGAGAAAGAAAAAAAACAAGAGATTATCTAATGTTAATTTCTAACACTGTAAATAATACGAAATTATCTAAATTTAAAACTCATATATCTTCTTGGCTGGACTTTGCCAATGAAGATTCTAAGAAGGTGGTTGTCTATGTTGGTTGCAAGCATGCCTGTGGCTGTTGAGTCCGATACGGGACAAGCAAGCTCGGACACAGCGGCTGTAGGGAAATGTCTGCTGAGGCCTCCCGGGTCTTCCTGCTGTGGTGCTTCTCACACAGGTTCGCTGTGCGGGAGGCCTTAAAGGATGTGATGGCCTGGTGGACAGTGTGCCGCCATCTGTCCCAGTCAGCAGCAAGATTAGTCCAATGGTGGTGGTCAATTTGGCAGGCACCAAAGAACTTCTTTAAATGGTCCTTGTAGCGTTTTTTCGGTGCCCCTCTTAAAACTTAAATATTAATACATAGACGAACAACACATCTATTTTATTTTCATCTGTTGTTAAAACTGAATGTTAAATCAGTGGCTATTAACAATTTCTGTTTTTTTTTTTTGAGGAAGAATGAATAAGTAATAATATGTTTGATTTCAAACTCAAGTGCCATATTTGCTTCAAAAAAATATTTGTTTTGGCTAAGAGAGTTTGTAACTGGCCAATCAAAATGCAAAGAATAATTTTCTTATCGAATTGGCCAATCAGATACCGATAACAGACGAAAATTAAAAAACGAGTAATTATAATATAATAATAATAATAATAATAATTGGCAGAGTGGGAAGACTGTTAATGGAAAGTGTCCAAAGTGCACATAGAGTCAAAAAATCCAAGGAGATTTTGTACCATACAGTCTTTGACTGGAATGGTGTGGAGCTTGCTGAAGATCAGAGTAGACTTGTTGTCAGTCTGACTCTAGTAAAAACCACTGGTTGCTGGATGTGCAACCAATCTGTAGTTGGTGTGAGATTTCTTAATATAAATGATAAAAATAAAAACTGAATCGAACAAAATGAAAAGGATTTTTTTAAAAAAAACTGAGGAGGACGTTGAAGGGATGCTGAAGGGCCAGAGAAGACTTATTGTCACTCTACCTTCAATAGGCACTGCCAAGCGTTGGTAGAATCTGTTTTTCAGTTACTCTGGGGGTGACAGCTGGATAAAGCTGGGTGAAAACCCAAGAAGTAGCACCATACAGTCTTTCACTGAGATGGATTGGAATCTGCTGGAGCATCACAGGGAGACTTATTGTCACTCTGGCTTCAGTGAAAACCATTGGTTACTAACAGCATGCAAGTGCTGAGTGTGATTGGTATAAGAAAAAATAATAATACTGAAGGGTCACTGACCACAAGAAAACCAGAAATGCAGATGTATTGGAGGAGACATATTATCACTCTGTTTTCAAAAATCACCAGTTGACTTAGAGCAGAGTAAGAAAAGACTCTGCAAATGGAAAGTGTGAGAACCATATCCAGGAGGTACAAAATCCAAAGAGATATGGCACCATACATTTTTTGACTGGTATGGAGCTGAACCTGCTGGAGATTCACAAGGAGACATGTTGTCACTCTGACTGCAGCAAAAGCCACATGTTGCTAGACAAAGAAGCCCTTAGTAATTGGTAAGAGATCACAAAAATAATAATAATAATAATAATAATAATAATAATAATAATAATATTGAAAAAATTAAAACTACTAATAATAAAAATGTACACACCAAGAAAAATCATAATTAATAATAAGAATTAATTTCCTAGCTAAATACTAAGGCTAGAACCTGTCAAGCAAAACTAATAAAAATATAATAATAATTAATATAAAAAATAATAATGAGAATATTCAATAAGAGTATTGATAATAATGAAAATAACAGTGATAATGATGAAGGTAGGGATGATGAAGATGATGATGATCATTATAATCATTAACAGAGCCATAATAAAATGTTAATGCTGCTTTTGCTGTTGCTGATCATCGATTAGTACTGCATGCAAATGAATGGGAGTAGTCTTATGCTTCTTAGTTTGATTTTGACATTGAAATGAAACTAGCGTTCAAATGGATAACAGAAATAGGGGATCACTTTGGGAGAATAATGATTTAAAAGTGTTCATAAGAGATGATTGGGAGGGGTATCTTAATGTGATGACATTGATAAAAAAGATAATAATAATGATTACCACCAATAAATGTCTATCTATTTATTTATAGAGATTATTTCCTATGATTTTACAGAAAAAAAAGAAAGAAAGAAAGAAAGAAAGAAAGGAATGAAGTGCAAAAGGAAAGAAAAAAAGAATGAAAAAAAAGAAAAGAGAGAAAAAAACAAAGAAAGGAAGAATGCAATAATAAAAAGAAGGAAAAGAAAAGAAAGAAGAAGGGAGAAAAAGAGAAGAGAAAAAATGGTAAAAAAGAAGGAGGAAAGAAAAAAAAGAAAGAAAAAAGAAGAAAGCCAAAGAAGAAAACGGGATAGAAAAAAAAGAGAGGAAATAAAAAAAGGAAGAATGACATAAATAGAAAGAAAAAAGAAAAAAAGAAAGAAAGAATCAAGAGGAGAAAAAAGAAGAGAGAAAAAGGAAAGGAAGAAAAAAAAAAAGAAGAATGAAGGAAAAAGTAAAGAGAAAAAAGAAAAAAGAAAAAAGAAAGACAAAATGAAAGAAAGGAAAGAAAAAAGAAAAAAAGATAGAAAGTAAATGGAAAAATTGAAAGAAAGAAAAACAGAATTAAGGAGAAAAAGAACAAAAAGAAAAGGAGAAAAGGAAAAAGAAGGGAAAAAAAGAAAAGAAAAGCAAAGAAAGATGGGAAGAAAAGAAAAAGAAGATAAAATGATCTAAGCTGGTATTACCTAAGGAAATAGCAATTGAGACATGTTTCATACAATGATTTTTCATTAACACTCCCTTATGCAGAATGTGGAGAGACTGAAGAAAACAATTAGATAACTGATTGAGAACTGAGGAGGAAAGAGAAAGTGAAATAATTTAGAGGGTCGATTGAGAGAGGGAGGGAGGGAGGGAAAAAAATCAAGGGAAGATCATTTGGGGTTCTGGATGATTGAAAACAGAAAAGGTAAAGAAAAAAGGGACAAATAAGCATAATAAAGAGAGAAGAGAGAAAATAGAAATAATAAAGAGGAAGAGAAAAAGAAAGAGACATAAAATGAAAAAGGAATCAATCTATCTATCAATCTATTAATAGATAAATAGATAGATAGATAGATAGATAAATAAATAAATGGACAGATATTCTCTTCTCGATATTAATCTATCTATCAATCTATTGATAGATAAATAGATAGATTTTTAGATAGATAGATAAATGAATAAATAAATAGATAGACATTTATTCTCTTCTTCTCTATATAAATCTATCAATCTTTCTATATCTATCTATCTATCTATCTATCTATCTATCTATCTCTCTCTCTCTCTCTCTCTCTCTCTCTATATATATATATAT
>JAUZSX010000922.1:0-22510 GCA_034780655.1 Idiosepius hallami
TAGAAACTTCCAGAATTGGTCAATAGAACAGTGGAAAAATATGATCTTCTCTGACGAATCCTCTTTTACATTATTTCCGACCTCTGGCCGAGTGTACGTTTGCAGATAACCCAAAGAAGCTTATGATCCAACCTACCTTCTCCCAACCCTCAAGCATAGCGGTGGTTCTGTGATGATCTGGTGAGCCATTTCTTGGAAATCTGCAGGGCCAATGATCTCCCATCATAGAAGAATTAACAGCCGCGACTATTTAGGAATTTTGAGAGATTCATCCTATAGTTAGGGAACCGTTTCCTGATGGAGATGCCTTTTTCCAAGATGATAATGCCCCAATTCATACAGCTAGAATTGTTAAACAATGGCACGATGACCACTCTGATAAACTATAACATCTTATCTGGCTACCACAATCCCCAGATCTCAATATTAACGAGCCTTAATGGTCGATTTTAGAGGTTCAACTAAGAAGTAGATTTCCACGGCCATCGTCTCTAAAAGAACTGGAGGTTGTTTTAACGGAAGAATGGACAAAAATTCCTTTGAAAACCATTAAGAATTTGTATGAATCAATACCTAGAAGAATTAATGCTGTACTTGCTTCAAAAGGTTGACCTACACCATATTAAACTAAATTTCTTTGATTTTTCAAGGTGTTTCCATTATTTTGTCCAACTCCTGTATATTGTATATGTTCGTAAAGTCTTCAGAAAACGAAATATTTGAAAACATTAGAAAAAGAGAAAAGAGAGAAAAAAAAACAATATATTTTTCAACCTATATATGTACAGTGAAATCGCGTTGAGGACACTGGTTCCTGACAGATCATCGATGTTAAGCAAAGTCAGTATTTACATGGGTTATTATTTATATAAACTAGATACAGTATATTGCACCGAGCGGGAAATACCCAGGTTAGTATGCGGGAGTGCGTTTAAACCACTGCGTAGATACTCTTGGGTTTGACAGGGTTCTATTGACGGTGTCACGATAAAAACACCCTCGAAAGCCCTAGAGTAGAATTGAGTATTCAGAAAAGGGCCAACAACCCTATTCTATAAAAAGAGAAAGTTACACAACGACAGCGGTCCTATGTTCCCCAGGAAATCAAGAATATTAAACGTATAAATGTGTATATTAGAATTTTAGGCTATAGAGTAGCGTATTAGAATTTTAGGCTATAGGGTAGCGTATCGACTCATTGATCAATATAGATTCATATCCAATTCTAGAGTGGATTTAAATATTCTATACCTCCACAGGAAAACTTTTCAAGATCGATGGATAACTTCGAAAAGACTGATACATATCGTTTTAAACAAGATACGATTGGTAAATGGATTTGAACAGATTAAGAGTGTTTTGAACAGAAATAAATGCATATGTAGATATTAGTATCGTGTAACACAGATATGAGAGAGTTGTCGAAACCGGAGAAAAATCTCTAATATCTGGATTTCTCTATTCTGAAGCAGTCAACTTTTAGTTTTATTCAATCTACTATTTCTGCCATTAAGAAACTATACAAATTTATCTAAATCATGTTTGGTAACTAAAAACTAACATAGAACTTGGTAAGGCAGACTAGTTTTAAAAAGTATTGGTCTATAAGGTTTCTTGCAGAATCCTATAAGCTTGTAACCTGAGGCCAGTCATGTCATTTTCTTTATCCGATGGTTGGTCAAAAAACCAAACACAAAAAGCACTGATCGATAGATTAACAGACAAGAAGGATTTTTATTCAAACTTAAGTATTGATGAAAGCCTGCTACTGTCAATATCAGTTGCAGATAACGATGATGGGAACATTGGTCTAATTCCATCTTCCACCATAAACTGTTCGAGAGTGTTTTATAGACACTTACTTTACACTTGAACTTGTAGAGCTCTTGTATAACTACCTAAAGACTCCAATAATTTTACCCAACTTATTTTTTCTTTAACTTTCATTGCAGTTAAAGATTTGATAAAACATTGATTCGACTTTATTTATCCTAGGGGAGAACAATCTGTGAGATTAAAAGATATCTGGTGCTACAGCAAGACGTGCGTTCAAAAATGTAGATTTTATAATGTTTATTTAATAAGTTGCAAAATATTTATATAATCTGTACTAGAATCAGATGAGTTATGTTTAAAGATTATGATTCATGATTTTGCAGAATTTTCAAATTAAAAGCTAGCATTTTTAAAACTTTTAATACGTATATACTAATATTAAAAAATAGTGAATTATTTTTAGATCTGTAGGGTTACCTAGCGCTGTTCGTAAGTTTTAATTCTTATAATTTTTTTATATTATTGCAGAACACGCCTTACTAAGTTTTCCATTTCCGTAAACAGAATAGCACCAAAGTGTATGAAAATAGTAATTTATTAAATATGTATAGTAAACGTATAAAATAAATCTGTAAATATAATCCTCAAAATATCTAAAGTAAATTGATAGGTTCAAAAGCAATAACTCATTCGTATCAAACCCTTTTTGTTAACTAAAAAAAAAAAATGTTTTCCTTAGTTTTATTGGTTATTTTGTTAAGTAGAGAGTATCTGAAGACATAAAAAATGAATTGTTTAATTTGGATGAAAATCTCGAAACACAAAATAATATACGTGCATGCACACGGGTACGTATATGCACAAGTTTGCATTTACAGATTTAACAAACATTTTTCTCAAAATATATTTAACGAAAATGAAGGATAAAATGTTGAAAAAGTTGAAGGTGAGTGTATTTGGTAACTAATTTGAAGATGGGGAATGCTATTTGTATTTCCGGGCCAGAACTGGATTGTGCGATGGTAAATTAATAGACTGAAATAAAATTCTTGCCAGTGTATCGATTTCTTTACGACAGCATTCAATATTATGAAGAAAATAGAAAAAAACTGTAATTGGAAAAATGTCATGATCTTACACCGGAAGTTAAATATTTGTGGGGGATCGGGTCATGCTCATAATAGCAGGGGTACTTGGAACTATCCCAGCAACTCGAGAATCTGGAATTGAAAAACCATTGAGTTGATGCTATAATTCAAAGTGTTCAGAAGAGCAAAATTCTGCAACTTAGTAATCAGATTTGGTACGCATATCAATCTTAGTATTAGAAGTATCCTGCTTTTCCCGAGTGCCAGGGTTTTGCCACTGAGGTAATTTATAAAGCTTATTATATAAGATAGCTGTTAATACTTTTTTTAATACTAAATTCATTTTAAATGCTTTTTTTATACGACATTAATTTCTAATTCATTTTAAACTGTATTGTTATTCAAACGGTTTTTATACTATTGCATTTTTATTTAATTAATTCGTTCCTAATACTTTTTATACGAAATTGATTTGCAATGCTTTTTAATATTGAATTCATTTCTAAAGCTCTACTCTAAGGTACTTAAAATACCCTATTATATAGAAAGGAAGTCCCATACATGTGAAAATGTTAACATTGATAGTTTTAAAATAAAATAAATAACTTTTCCAACTGAATTTCTGATTTATTATCTGTATTTATGGTGTAATTTTTATAAGCCCTTCAAATCGGACTACTAAACCTTTAAACAGAATAAAATATATTCTTTACAAAACAAAGAAGAAAAAAAAACTAATGTAAAATGTTATTTCTACTGTTAGAAATCAATAGTGTCAGATTAATGTTCCTCGGGAAATAAATGATGGATAATGTGAAAATAAACATGAATTCAAAGGCAAATAAATTTAAGAAACACTTCAAGTTGAGAGGTAAAACTATATGTGTGTGTGTGTGTGTGTGTGTGTGTGTGTGTGTGTGTGTGTGTGTGTGTGTGTGTGT
This sequence comes from Idiosepius hallami, assembly GCA_034780655.1. Classification (NCBI taxonomy): domain Eukaryota; kingdom Metazoa; phylum Mollusca; class Cephalopoda; family Idiosepiidae; genus Idiosepius; species Idiosepius hallami. The sequence goes on from JAUZSX010000922.1 coordinate 3,806, forward strand.
GTGTGTGTGTGTGTGTGTGCGTGTGTGTTTATTTGTTTTCTTTTATTTATTGTTTGTTTATATCTTATATATTTATTTTTTTGGGCGGATTAGAGCACTTTTAATTTCATTTCACCGAGAGAAAAAAATTGAAGAATACATTTAAAGCAAATACATGAATTAACACACAGATATCTAAAAAACGAGTTTATTTTGAATAATTTTGGTTTCAACCTGAGAGAAGCAACTAAAACCTAGCAAGCTACTCATATAGAGAGACGAAAATAAGTGTTTAATACGTACTTCATATTTTGATATTCTACTATTTAACAATCTTGTAAAAAGAGGTTCAAAACCAAGTTATGCTAAAATAAAGCTTTTGACATGATGAATATAATGTTGTCCAAAAAGTTTTTATTATTGCTTTAAAAAGGAATCCACGAACATAGACGAAAACACACACACATTCACAGAAAATGGTTTTAACAACCTGAAAGTCAATGATGAATTTGTGAAAAAAGTGAACTAAAACGTTACATTTTTATATTAAAATTGTTCTTGTTTTCGATTATGTAGAGTGAAATAGTATTCTCTACCTGGGTTTTATCGTCAGGATCATCAGGAGACTCTTTTTTTTTCAGATGGCTAAAATTACCTTAGTAATTTGAAAATATCGGCCGGTCTGTCTCTTATTCTGGCCTCATCAGTAAACATACCCAGATTTGAAACCGTACTGTAATGATTATGCGAAATATGAACGACTAATATAGGTTAGACGACATCTAAGAGAGATCATCTCCAATGCCAATTAACCATCTATGAATTATAACCTTAATTTTACGCTCTTCTGGAGCAGCTGCTGTCTTCAGATGACGCACTTCTGACCGTAGTCTTAAGCCATAATTGTGGAGATTATTACCATTCAAAGGTTTTCGACTGAAAGCAAACAAGACAATAGAATTCAACTGATGAAAATGATTCTTGTTCAATTTAATTGAATAACGTGTCAATGATATCTTGATGTCCCAATCCAATTGTGAAAATTCATCAAGACAATACACGATCTTTTCAAAACTGTCTATGTACACACACACGCGCACACACACACACACACACATATATATATATATATATATATATATATATATATATACTGGATAAGCGTAGATTCGGAGACAACGGCTTACGGTGACTGTTCGTTTCTTCCCTGTAAGTTTAAAGAAGAGAAAATTTACATATATAAAAAATGCGTCTCTAATGATTGGTTTCACCACTATTTTTGGTATGATGTTGAATTTTGTTTGTTTAGGTTTTTATTTGTTTTTTGTTTTGTCTTTTTTAAATTTTATTTCTTAGATGATTTTTGTCTTGGTGCTCATGGACTGAATCTATTTACAGTTTTAAATTCACTCTTTTTTCTTCCAATAAATAAGTTGCTTACTCAGATTAACGAGTCATATCAGATCGGATTTGCAAAAAATGAGTCTTATATTTTCCCTGAGTTTTGAACTCACAACATCTGGTTTTACAGTTCACCCTTTTTTTTAACCTTTCACCCACTACAAGAGAATAAAACGCATGTAGACCCCATCTCTATTCTTGATACTGAATCTTGAATCCAATAAGACAATTTGGTAGTTGTTTTCTGTGTTATCCTACAAGTTGGTTCCCTGCCAACTTTTCAGAACTCAAATGGTGCACAATTATCTGATGTGAGCTTATTTGATAAAATTTGGTTTGACATCTTTCTGATGTAATTGCATCTCCTCACCTCAGGATAATTATTGAAAACGTTAGAATGACTCCGGGCTCTTTTACCCTCTGGCACAACCAATGTTATCCATACGCAATGTTTTAGATTGGATTTCCTACCGGGTCCTAAAAAGATACGGATCCGAAAATTTGTAAATTTTATCACATCTATAAAACTACTGTTTGGATTATCTCTATTATATAATGCAATTGTCAATGGGCGTAGATTCATTTCATGTTTTTACTTCGTGTATTTGGTAGTTTTTTATCATCTAAATATTTAAATATTCATGCATAAATAACTGATTAAATAAACAATTGTAATTCTATTATTTAGAAAAAAGTATTTTTTTTTTATTTATTGTCTAAATAAGATGAGTTTTAATAATTATCTTTATTCACTTTTGTGTTATTCAAACAGGCATTCTTTTAGGTCTCCCTCGATGATGAAAAACTATGGGTTAAACAGTCATCCATAGATAGTTGTTTTTTTTTTTTTGCTCAAGTTGTGTGGTATTGAAAAAAAGCTATCACTTATGCAGCTTTCTCCCCTCTCTCTAGCACACTGGCAAGTCCAAAGTTAAAGCAGTGGCTAATTCAGTTTTGGGGAAATGTTGTCGCAGGTGTTTCATCGTGTCAATATTTATAGATGCCTGTCCAACCAAAGACTCAGGGTGCACCTATCCCGTGGTTTTTAAGCCGGAATACAGTCAAATTGCATTGAAGACACCAGTTTCCGTCAGATCACTGAAGTTAAGCAACGTCCAGACTGGTCAGTAGTTAAATGGGTGACCATTTAAGAATTCTAGATACTGTATCTTGCATCAGGGCGGGAAATACCCAAGTTAGTCTCTGGGGGCGCAGTTAAACCACTGGGTTGATGTACCCTTAATATTTGGTTAGACAGGCATCTATACCGCTTGTGAAGTTCAAATTCCCATGAGACTCAACACTGAATCGTGTGGGTTCAGTAGTAGAGCCAGCTAAACCTGCATGGGTTAGTATGCCGATACACACGCACACAAGCTGGCATAGCTTAGCATTTATTCAATGAGTAAAAGAACAATAAATCTCATATTGTAAAATTTACATTTGCTTCTTTGTAAGATTCCCATACAAAATGCACCCGACGGTACGCTTGCAAAAAAATAGTCCTAGAAATAGAAAGAGTGTACTAATATTTCAGGGATAAAATTACCGTGAGTCATTTTCCACTGAGATATACTGTAAGATTTTTATTTAATGATATTTTTGTTTTTATTTACATCTTCCTAGTTATTTTCCCAATATTTGGGCAAATGATCCCTGGCCTCCAGCATCGCTATCCTTAAAGTTGATTCATAAAAATTCTGCGTGACATTCATTAGAGCTAATATGTTCAATCCCTTTGCAGGCTAGGAAAGCCAATTTAGCTAAGTGAGTAGGCAGTTAGTCTTCGGAATCATGGCACACGAGCTTGAATCTCAGTTGTTCCATTTGCATTCATATTTCGGCTAATGCCCTTGGGAAAGGTATGAATCCCCAGATACGATCCATTTATGGATTAAATAGCGAACATTTAGTTTAAAATATCACTTACATACACAATAATTGTTCTATGCATTAGATGACTTAAAATGGTTGATATGCCGTAAAACATAAACATATTGCTGGCTAAATATCCATTGAATATCTGAAATAAATAGACATAAAACCTGACATATATTATGAAATGCTAACAGTCTCTCTCTGTGGAGGAAATCAAGGATTAGATTGGCCTTACCGCGGAAAATACCAAGTTCAAGATGAAGTTTATCGAATTTAAAATGATTAAACTCGCTAAAAACAATGTTGTCCGGAACTTGTAGAGATAACACTGAACATGAGACTAATAGTCCAAACACAGTATAAAGCTGTGTATTTTTTTTAGATAACATGTTATACTACATATATCACACAGTTATTAAATAATTGGCAAACAGGAGACAGAGGAAAATGTAAACAAACTCAGAAGTGTTGCCATAAGACATCACGATTTACCTAAAAGTTTAATAAAAATTTGGTAATGCCAAAATGAAATATGGTCAGTTTTATGATAAAGCTATTATTTCCGGTTTAGGCGTATATAGTTAACTCTATTTCTGTCTAGAGTTAACTATATACATAATGATCAATGGTGTCCACTTGTTTGACTTATGTTTTACATGTTTTGTCATTTTTAGTAAAAATCGTGACTGTCTTTATTTTCATTTACTACAGTCGCAGAAGAGGTGTCCTTTTAAAATGAGTTTGTCTATACATTAAATACATACACGGTACACAATAGATGGAACCATAAAACTTGGTTTAAGAGGGACTTCTTTTATACGGAGCGAATGGAATATTTGAATGGTGATATAAGTTTTTGAAAGTATTTATATCAAGTTAAGGGTCAGTAAGTTCATGGGAAGTCGCCTCTTGGACATTTAGTATAGCTCCCATTAAGAAGGTCTAGGCTGATGGTTATATGCCTAATGGACGAGTCCATCTTAAAGTATATGAGGGTGTGTATATCCCCACAACAAAAAATCAGATCATCGTATTTGTATGGAACGCTACATTTTGTAAATCTTTAGAAAATAAAAACACGGTAGTTAATTAAAAAAAACACCCTGTTTATGCAGAAAAATAAACTATAATACTTTAAAAAAATTCAGTCCACTATAATTTTCGCATGTGGAGTTCTGCTTTTCTAAACAAAAGGTTTCTTTAATTGCTTTAAAGAAAGGCTTTTGAAATAAAGTTAGTAAAAGAAAAGTATTAGAAATTAATTAAGTATAAGCCTTAAATTTTAGTAATTTTAGTAAATAATTTAGTATAAGAAAAGCATTAGAATTAAATCTAGTATATAAAAAGCATTAACTGCTTCCTGATATAAAAGGCTCCATTAATTATTATTGTAAGTCCCTGGCGCCCGGGTAAATAAGGGGAATTCTTCTAGTTAATTAATTGATCCTGCGGTTCACCGTTTTGTTTTTTGTTTTTGTTTTTTAGTTGTCAGGCAGTGCATATCCACTGGTGTAAGGAATTTATACAACGATAAGTCTTTTCTTGTATCACTCTAATTTGGGTTGGCAGTCACATTCTCGTTCCTGTATACCGATGTATGAAAAGAGAACAGGGACAGCAACTAAAGAAATATTATTCAATAGAAAATTTATTTTGTTTCGAGATTCAATTGCTCTTCTTCTAGTCTTATGAAAATGAATCTAACCAAACTAAAATGTAAGAAACAAAAATTAATGAATAACAATTTCCCAAAAATGTGAACTGACGTTAAGAAATTTATAGAAAAGCACAAAAAATTGTATAAAAAATACATTTCGTTGTGCTTGTTCAGAGAGAAAGAAAATAGAATACAGCAACTAGCTTTTAGTTTCATGTCAGTCAATCATTAAAAGACGTTATTGGGTTAGGTTTTTCTAAACCGGTCGAAGTTGCTATGGAAACATTTGATAGGCTTTGATATGAGACTGAAAAGACAATGTTTATCATTGACTTGAAACACAAACACACACACACACACACACAGATATATATATATATATTTATATATATATATATATATATATATATATATAGTAAATAAATCTCGAACTTAGAGTCGGCGCTCGTTGCTGACTGCCAGCTTCCCGCCTGCACAATCATCCAGTAAAGCAGGTGTTTGGATATATTTACTATTTACTATATATGCTCTATCATTGATATCCGGGCCCCGAACTGTAAATTCGAGTACAAGACGTGTATGGGTATGAGCTCAGAGTTTAAAACGACCCATTAAACATGGATGGTAAATTTAACCTGACTAACTGCAGAACAGGCAGGAGAAAATTTATCTATTTAAGGAGGCTAGATCCAACATATTTTCTGACTTTTAAAAGTTTCGGACTAGAGACGTGACGATTAGATTCGCTGCTGTTACTTACAATACTATTAGTAATACTGCAATACAGCCATCGCTGTTGCTGCTACTGATACTTAATACTACCGTTATTGGATTTTAAATTACTGTTACATTTTTGGATAATATACCACTACAACTGATTTCCTTTTACTTAGGTTCAGCTTTTTACTGAAGACAATAGCACAGGAACCAAAAATAATTTTGTCAGATTAGGCGTGGACTGAGGCATCGGTCAATAGGACCATGTCCGAGGGCCCAGTGCTAAAAATGGGCTTGCCTAGCTTACAATATGCATTGATATTGATGCATTCAGATTCGGGTCACTCACCTTAGCCTGCACATCATAATATGTGCATAATAATCGTAGCTGATAACCGACCTATGTTAATCTAATATGCACAGATCACTTGCTGCGCAACACCTGCATATGGCGTTTGACTTTTTAAAAATTGGGTTGGGACAGGCAATTGTATTTTCTGCCTGATGGCCCATATAAATCTCAGTCCGTCCCTGTGTAAGAGATGCCTCTACCATGGCGAAATTTGATAAATGTCTGTGCCACTACAACAATCCTGGAACCCGGATCATTTTGTAGTTTGGTGTCATTCCCTATTTGTTGTATTTTGCCACTAGAAAAAAGGGTGATATTCTAAGTCATTGTCGTGAAACGTCTTTAAAATTTGATGGCCATTTTGAATATCCAATGCGAATATTAACAAAGGTGACTGCACAAATGCATACGTTATTGATGCGTAGATATGCACGAAGACTGCACTGACACTATGGCATATGAAGTAATTATTTTTCTATATTTTGTCTTGTTCAGTTTTAGTTCATGTAGTATATTTATTATGTATTCGTATTTTCTCCAATTACGTAAAAGGTAACTTCTTTTTTTAGAGAGAAAAACGTCCAGGAAACTAAAACAAAAAAAAAGAAGTTTTATAATGGCTTCCTTCTACGTTAATGATGCACACGGTTTGATGAAACAGCAACTTTTCCATTTAGTTCCATTTGATTTTTTCTTTTTATTTTTACACATTAAAATCCCTATTTTGAACTTATTCATATAGAGATATATTCATAGAAATATTGCTATAAATGCGGTTTTACTTGCACTATAAAATGAAAAAAAAAATAGCTCTATGTTTACTGTAATTAATTGCTTAAATATACTCTATGTAAATAAAATTTTACCAGAATAAACATCTAATATTCTGTTACACATGTACCTTCTTAATTTAATTTTATATAAAAGAGAAAAATACAACGTAATATCGTCATCATTTTCAATATACAAATTCTTACTTTTCAACATTTCGCTGACTCTTTAAAAAACGTATCACACGATCATATACAAATGTTATCATGTTGTGTATGTCTTTAAACATAGAATAAATAATAAGGGGTGTTTTTATAATGATAGATTATTTGTCTTTAAGTTACATTTAATTGTAATACAGGCTAAAACAATGAAGCAATTACAATGGTGAAAGTTGATCAATTACTAGATAAATTTTAATGTTAAATTTATCAATATTTACTGTAAAGGTAAAAATTGCCCACTTTACTGTTCCTGAAGAAAATATAATTTTAGAGAATACAGAAATTAACTATATATCTAATATTACTTGTTTTGTTATGATTTCCCTTAATCTTTTAGAATTAACTTAATTGACGCTGATAATTTCATTCACCGATTTTCCTTATCCTTCACAGTCTCTGGAATCGTAGTACGCGAGTTCAAATTCAAGTCAAAACCATTGCATTTATCTTAAAAATGTCCATGTGCCAAACTTGGTTGCTGCTGCTCACCAAGTAACTATATTAGGACTAGAGCTGTAATAATATTCTTTTATTAAAGAAAATGCTTGTCACATTTTGAGTTATTAAGGCAGTGACAACATTATTTTAAAAGAATGTTGACACAACCCTACTAATAAGTAAATAATTTATTTTAATAATTAAATATTTTAATAATTATTGATTTAATGATTAATAATATTTAATTAATAATGGTAAAATTGCAAATAGTCAAGTTTGTTACAAGAATAACTTTTTAATAAAAGCATATTATTACAGCCCTATTAATTAGTGATGTGACAAGCATATTCTTGAATGAAAGCATATTGTCATAGCGCTATTGATAATTCATGGATGTAAATAAAAATAAAACTGTCTTTTCAAGTCTTCTATAAACCAAAATTTGTATTTTTATTTTTTTTGTACTTAACCCAGCCCAGAACACTCTAAAAAAAATCTGATTAAAGTTTTCTTTGTCTTTCCGAATACAACTAGGGTTCTGTCTGAAAGTAACCTAATTATTTTGGCTCCGAATGAACTGCTGTTATACAATCTCTATATAAATTTAAAAAAAAAAAATAATGAAGAACTAAAAAAAAAGGCTTTGTTGAATGAGGATGATCAAATTGGAAGGATAAGAATCGACTAAAGAAATAGGGATGAAATAAGATGAAAAGACAAACAAAAAGTCGGAATGAAAAAAGAGGATAAATTCTCTTCTATTAGAAAAAGTTAAAATAAAAACTGGTTTGGATTACCCTGCATTGCTCTGGCGTCTTCTTACATGTATATTATAGTAAACCCTGGGGAGGTTCATTTGGCCTACTGGATATGCAGTCAGCCTTCGGAAGTACAGGAGTTCGAATCCCTGTTCTTCCATATGCGTTCATAATTAGACAAATACTCATTGGGAAAGATATGAATACGGATTAAATGGGGAACATTGTATTAAACATCTTCCAGTTTGGGAGTTGAGCATAATACTAGCGACTCTTTCACGTAAAAAATAAACAAGAGCGCTACAGAAACAGTAAATACAAATTTGCTGCCAAATGCATCACTACGTGTAAAGGTTGATAAATTGTGTTAAAAAAAACTACGTGTATATCTAATGATTGTTCATCGCATTAAATGACATAAAAAGGTTGATATACCGTAAAACAAAACAAGCTAACAAATAGTATACATTGTATTGCCCCTACCTTTTTAACTCTAAAGTATCGTACCTCGCCAAATTTTAGTTTCCCTACGTGCTACGACTCACACTTTATTGAATTTAATATTTTTTCATATATGACACACAACTGGCCAAATATAGTTATTTACCTTATCAAACAACCTATGAAAAGGGTTTTAACCATAGTATAGGGATAGATAGAAGTTAATAAGGTAATTTCCAACTCAATATCTAAGAAAATAGTATCAACGCATTGCTGTTTGTTAAACGTGTGTTTAGTAGCGAGATATAGGGAAAAGAACGATAGAAGAGAATTTGTTGTTACTTGAATATCTCTGCAAATGCACATACACGGGAAAATAAATGAACGCTTTGGTATTCAAATAAAATTCATTTATTTAACAAAAACAAAATAAGTGCAAAACAAGTGAAAAATCAATATAAGCCAGTGTCTTTTTCGTTGACATGGACTATAATGAACCTACGCGAAGTAAATTCAGAGAGGAGAACAAATCAATTCAGAAACAAAAGTAATGGCGGGTGGATGGTGCGTAATATATGACAATAGAATCGAATACAATAAGAGAAGTAATATAACGTGATAGAGGAATGTTAGTTTTTTCTTAGTGTTTATATCTAAAAACTTTTTTTTTACTTTTTATTTTTATATTTCCTCTACGTTCCTTTTGTTTTTATTGCTGTGTTTGCTTTCATTCTCTAAGAAATTATGGGCATAAACGTTAAAGCATTGTAGACAATCACTTAGTTCCGCCCACTATTTCTAGTGTAAAATCTAACCTAACCCAATTACTGTGACGAATGTACAAGTCATTTTTCTGTGTTTGTCTTTTAATATTATATTTGAAATGAAATGTAAAAATCAAATAGCCGAAGAACAATTTCGTACGCAAACATGGAAAATAAAAATTTTATTTTCATTTATCTGTTTTTTTTTTTTTAATCTAGTGTTATTTTATTAATTTGCTTTTTTTTCTGTTGGGGGATGAACCGAATCTTAAATTGTTCGAAATGCTTAAAAAAATAAATAAAAAGAAAGATGAGGAGAATAGCCCAAATAATAATTTAAAATTAGCTCATATTAGGTATACTGCTTTAGAATGTTTTTCATCTACAACCAGACACCACGTAAGAAATGAGTTCGAAAACCTAGGTCTACGCCCTCCTGCTTCAAATTGTAACCATCAGTGTTTAATCATTTAGAACCTCAAGAGCCGATATATAGGCCCTGGTGAGCTAAGGTAAAATATGACACACCGCTGAGTCAGGGTTAAAAGCTTTAACCCTTTCATCCCTTAGCTTATCAAAATTACCAGGTGGTCACTCAGACCAGTTTTATATAAGGATCATATTAGAGCAAAAATATTAATGTGTCTTCCATTTCCTTATGTCATCAGGGCCGATATATCGGCTCCGTAAGGTTCAGATGATTAATATGATCTTCTAATAGAATGGTTATCATTGACTAGTTGGCTATTTGCCAAATTCAGTGTGAATAATATTGATATCAAATGGCGATTTTTGTTAAATAACGATAATTCTGAGACAGACGATCCTTTATACAATAGAAATTATGGAATGGTGTATTTATTCAAAATGTTTTTTAGACCCCGATTTATCGGAGAGAGGCCGTTGTTTCAGTGGCGCGAGTCTTTCCTTCCATCCGTCCGTCCGGAAGATTGCCGGAAAACCGTCCTTTACTTTTTTCTAAAATTTTGGCATTTTTATATCTAGTTGTGCATAGTAAAAATAACTTTATCGCCAAAATTTTCGTTGTGACCCCAACTTAAATGGGTCAAAAACAGCCCAAAATGGCCAAAAATGACACTTATTGCTTATAACTTTTTATCCCTCCATCAATTTTTTCTGGAAGTTGGCCAAAATATGTAGTCAATTGTGGCAAATGTACATTCAGTATTTCTAAACATGACAAAAAATCTGGTTCGCGTCCTCCAGGGCTTTTTTGGGGCTAAAGCACCCAAAAATGGCCAAAAATGACACTTTTTGTCCCATAATTTTTTATCCATCTATTAGATTTTTCTGAAACTTGGCCAAAAAATGGAGGGAATTTTGCCAAATATAAATTCAGTATTTCTGAACATGACAAAATTCTGATTCGGGTCCCCAGGGGCGGGGGGCTAAAACACCCAAAAATGGCTATAAACGACACTTTTTGTCCCATAACTTTTGATCCATCCATTAGATTTTTCAGAAACTTGGCCAAAATATGGAGGCTATTGTTCCAAATGTAAATTCATTATTTCTGAACGTGACAAAATTCTAGTTCACGTCCCTTGGAGCTTTTTGGGGACTAAAAACACCCCTTTGGAGGCTATTTAAAGTTTCTTTCCAAAATATTATTGCTTTTTTTATGCTCCATTCACTATGTGGACCATGCATGCTTCACTTGTTTCATACCTTTTCATTTGAGAGGATTTGGGGTGAGTGTTTGTTTATTCATCTGGTCTTCGTTTGGCGCTCTTGGCTGGAACGAAAGGTGGATAATACTTTTGACCCTAACTTATTAAAATTACCAAGTAATCACTCAGAGCCGTTATATTAGAGAAATGTATTAGGGTCAAAATATTTGTGGGTATTATTTTGCCTTATGTCCCCAGGGCCGATATATCAGCTCTTTAGGGTCCAAAGACACGGAAATGAAGTTTTTAGTCGATTATTACTTCTTTGAACTCTGATTTAAAAAAAATTACCAACTAATTACTCAGTCGTTTAATAAGAGGATTATATTAGTGCTAAAATATCGGTATGTCTTTTTTTTACCTTGGGTCACTAGGGCTTATACATCAACCCCCTATATGGTCCAAAGGTTAACTTTTATGGACTGTGGTCATTTTGCTCCCTCTGCCTAAAAACTGACCTCTCATAACTTAATGTACTCTCAGACCAACATTTTGCTGAATGATGCATAACTAAGCAAATTTTACCACTGTGTCTCTCTGTGGTTTCGAAATATTATTAACCCTTTTGACCCTAAACGAGAGCATAAATGATAACATAAGGCAAAATAAAACACACCCATATTTTGAGTTTAATATGTTTTTTTAATATTGTGCCTCTGAGTGACACCTTGGTAATTTTGATAAGTTAGGGTTTTAAGGATTAAACTTTAGTTATTTTACCATCTTTAATAAATATCATTATTCATTAGAATTAAATTCTTTATGTTTTTAAAACCCTGGAACAAATGCAATTCTTTTCATATCATTTCAGTTTCTTTTAAACTCACGTTGCTTTGTATTCTTATTGTTGTCCCAATAACTTTTCGCTCGATTCTCTTTGGACAAACACATTTTTTTCTCAATTTCTCGATAAAATTTAATTCTTCTGAGTCAATGTTTGCATTTGGCATTTTCTAAGCGGTTTGTTTATTTTTACTGCAAATTCTCTTTTGTTCTTCTTCGTCGGATGAAATCGTTCCTGTTACCCCCTTATTCTACTGAAATAATATTGACTTTGTCAGTGAATTTATACCGTTACTTTTTTTTTGTATTTATCCATTTCCATTTTCTTTATCTCACCTCACAGGTTTATAGTACTTTCAATGCAAAAATATTTTCTTCTTCTCGTCACTCATGTCATACCTAATTTACTTTCACTTTCTTCTGTTTTTTTTTTTATTACTTCTCTATATTCTTGTTAAACAAATCACGCGTTTCATCGTGGTTTCAACACAGGATAAAAAAGGTGGAGGAAAAATAGCAATAAGTGAGTAGGAGGAAAATGGTATAAAAAGAAAAATGTGTTTAAGAGATAAATTGCAATAACAAAAACGATTAATCTTACATGTCTGCTATACATTATTCTCCAAAAGAAAAAAGGCTTATTATGAATATATCTTTATTTTCGTGTTCTGTCATACGCTGTGGGACCAGTGGGTTTATTTCACTGTATATCTTCCCTTTTATAACCTTCATTATAGGTAGAAAAACAAAACAAAAAAAGAAAACGTGCTATTCATACTATTTCCCTTAAGAGCAAAGATGCAAATTTGTAAGAATATTTTAAAAAGAAAATACAAACATTAATAAAACCATCATGGAATTTAGTCAATATTGCCATAGTAAATAAATTGCTATTGGTCAGGTTTGGGTACAACGCTACATAAAATTTCTTTCGTGACTAAATTGAAATAACGAATTAATCTTAACCACCAAATTTTGCTGGGTAAAAATAATGATAACTTTTTTATGATTTTATTTTTTTTTATTTTCACTTTTGAGACAAGGCTTCAAAATCTGGTTATTAACTTTTTTGGGACTTTTGTTCTTATCTTGGTACTTTATGGTGTTTTTTGTTCGCTAAGTTTTGGCCATGTTCACCTCCTACCATATTCAGGTGATTAACCCCAACTTGGACAGGAATGCTGAAACTTGTAACCGTATTCCATTAATCACTGGCCTATGATATTCTATTCTTTGATAGACAACAACTGAAGGAAGCAGTTATTTTCATAATTGTAGTTGTCTACCGAAGGATACCGAAAGGCAGTAACTACTATCGTGTTTATACGTTGAGCTCATCAAAAAAATGAAATACAATAACTTTTTTAATTGATTCAACTCACTAAAATTTGCATATGCACGGTAGTGCCTTTCGAGAAAATAGACTACTTAGAGAAAAGATTTAGAAATTAATTTAGTATAAGAAAGCATTGAAAATTAATTTAGTCGATTAAACAAATAGAAACGTATTTAGGATAAATGAATTAAATAGAAAAAAGCATTAGAAATGAATACAGTATAAAAAAAAGCATTAAGAAATAATTCAGTACAAAAAGCAATTACTGCTATATATGTGATAAGTTTATATAATAGGTTTTCTTAATTAACGTAGTAGCAAGTTCCAAGCACTCGGGCAAAGCCAAGTAATCTTTCTAGTTTATAATAATTTGTGTTTGGTCTATTTTTATTTATCCAAATCTTAGAATAAAGGCCTGTCTGGGGAAAAAATGCTCAACCTCAAGACTTTTGAATTACATAAATAATGGATATTGTTACAGAATCAAAATTCTATCTTGAGCTCATTTATTGTCTCACATATTCTTAAGACAAAATTGCAACAACAGCTGCCATAATTGTTTGGTGAATCTATAAGCACATCAAAGAAGAAAAAAATAAATTGCCAACTGAAAAATAAAATAAAAATGTTTGGTTAAAATTATTTTTGTAAGCACAAAGTATCAAAAGAGGCATTAGTTTTGATAGAGAGTCTCTGATAGATGGTCGACACATAGCAGTTTAAAATACATTCAAGTTTTTTTTTTCATTTTTGAGAGACGCTTGTCTGCTCGTTATTACAAGTTAACTGCATTTCGTCATATATTTTTAGTTAGATTATATATATATTTAGTAAATTTTGGGCATAGTTAAATTGTGACAAATATGTGTAAAGTCAAAAAAGTTTTAAAACAGTATGGTTTAGCAAAAAAATTTAATTTTTATTAATTTTAGCTATTTATAGTCTACCGTCTTTTTCTTAATTGAAATTAAAATTCACCAAAGGCTTTTTAACTCTTTGTATGCATTTATGAACCAATATAGTACCTTTTTTTTCTTAATTTCCTAGGTTTTTAAATTTGTTTCAATTTGACGTTTAAAAAATATTCTATTTATGTTGGCCGAGTTTGGTTGATAGAAAACACATAAAATCTTTTTACTGTCTCTCAGAGTTAAATTATATAACCTTTTGTTTTAGGTCCGACTGTCATATTTGCTATGATTTTGAATTTTAAAGAATATTTGAGCAACAGTTTTCTGATAAACACCAAAAAAAAATTGGATAATGTTTTGGGTAAAAAAAATAAATATTGTACTAATTTAAAAATGGCAGATCTAAAATTATATTTATGGAAATTTGTGTGTTTGTGTCTGTATGTGTTCTTTCCATAAGGAGTTCGAAACGACTTTTCTGATTATTTTACACAGTTTCACTTTGTATGTGTGTGGGTGATTAGAGATAAGTGTTATCCCAAAAATCGATAATCGAAAAAAGAATTCTATAAGGAATGGTCAATTTAAACGATTTTGTATACACCCTAATAACCTATAATTGAAAGAATTGTCCAAAAGATTCATGACTACTTTTCCAGAGACCCTAATTTTGATTATCAGGACATTCGAATCTGTGAATTAGATTTGTTTTTTTAGCTTTTTTTTCCCTAACTTTTCATCCCACGAGGAGATGTTGCATTTTAGTGAAAATTGAATCTTAATAACAATAATAATAATAGACTAACAGTGAAAACTATATACTCTCTGTAGAAATAGTTAGAATGAATTAAAATACATATTGCAGGTTTGGAAAAGAAGAGCTCTAATTACTGCCAAATATGGGTTAAATAGTGCAACTACTGTTCATCAAACAGCCTTTTGCCGAGGAAAGGGGTTTATCGGAATGGATCGTTTGCAACATTCAATGAAAAGAAAACTGATAAAATGGATAGTATAAACAAAAACAAAATGTATTTGCAGCCTACCCTTTAAAAGAAAATGATAATGAATACGAAAGTTATCACCCTATGGCAACTGAAAAATCTTGATTAGAACAGAAAACTGATGAAAAAATGGAAAATAATTTAACTTCAAACAAACGGGCATTTCTTCCAAGAAAGGTAAAGAGAACGTTATTTTTGAAGAGAATCAAAATAAAATATTTTTCAATAATGAGAAAGGAAAAAAATGAAAAAAAAATAATCAATATTTTTTTAACGCAAAACTAAGAAATAACCCGAATTTGTGAAAGCAACGCAAATAGAACGAAAAAAATCATGAAAACATAAACTGGAGAAAGATTTGTATAAAAAATAGCAACACAAAATTTCCATGGAAATAAAAAGGATATGTGGTTGGTACAAAAAAAAAACAAAAACAAACAAAAAAGCAAATGAAACGAAGCCATACAAAAAATATCCCGAGAACACGCCCCCCTCCAAACAAACCAAAAAATGGTGAAACAATCCTAAATGAGATGAAAAAACGGAAAGAAGTTTCAGTTATTAAAAAAGGGAAACAGAATCTCATACGGAAAAGAGAGAGAAACAAGGACTTTATGTAAAAAGAATCGATTTATGTATTCTATATTTACAATATTGAAATGTTTGCAATTTGTCCTTATGTGATCGAAAGATTTTATGTGTGTGATTCACAGGAAATTGTAGATCTTTTTTGAATTTTTTGATCAACCAATTAAAAGAGAAAAAAATAACAATTCAAAACTGACAGTTAGATAAAACATTGAAAATTTGTTACAATCACATCAACTCATAATTGACAATCTGTGATATTCACTGATAAATAGAATAAAAATTATAAGTGAAATTAAATGATATAAAACAAAAAAATATATAAAAATCAATCGTTTAGGAGAGGAATTAGAATTCAAAGATTCCTTTATAGAAAAGAAGAATCGAGACAAAAATTAAGAATGAAGGGAGTGAAATAAGAGATATTATAAAATACTTGCAAACATATAATAATAATAATTATTATTATTATTAAAATATCTTTTGTGTTGCTAAAATCTTTAATGAATAATTGTAATCCGAAATTACCATTATTCTTCTGAAAAATGTTGTTTTAGGGTTTAATCTTTTAACAAAGGCGAGGCTACTTATATATTTTAACTCGACGGTTTGGTTCTTCCTTTTTAAGCATTCGTCTGCCATTCATTTTTGCATCAATTTCTATGCATCTTTATTTCTTTCTTTCTTTTTGCTTATGTTTAATTCTCCACATATTGTCAAGTTTTGTCAAAATTTTATATTGGTGTGTGTGTATGACTATGTGTTTTATGTAACAGTAAATACGGCAACAATTTTATTCTATCGTTTTAGGTAAATGGGTTGCAGTTAAGCAATTGTCAGGGCTTACATAATCCGGCGATTAGTATTTTGCGTTTTTGAATTTTTCTAAATATTTACATATTTTTCATTTGTTAATTTTTCAATCATTGATCTTTATAGAATTTTCTCTTTTATTAAGGAATTTATTATTATTATTATTATCATTATTATTATTATTATTATAAACAAATTTCTCCATTGTTTTCAATGTTTGATTTTTCAAACACATCTTTTTAGAAATTAAACAATTTTATTAAAGTTATATTGTGTAATCTTTATTTATTTTGTATATTTTTCGAAAAAAAAGTTGCTTCTTAGTATTTATTCGTTCTTGAAAATATTTTAGCATTTTTTTCTATCTTAATTAGTTGTTTTTACTATAGTTTTTATTGATTGTTGATCGTGTTATTTTTTGTTTCATTATTTCATATACCAATACTCGTTTTTCATATTCTTAGATTTTTACCATTTTTTAAAATAATATTTTTCATATTTTTTTCATCAAGCCACTCGAGTCACTCGAATATCTGTTTTAATTTGTTCTTTAACAATTGACTATTTTTGATAGATTTTTGTTTATTTTCTTTTGTGTTCTTTTTTTAATTTTTGTTGTGTAGTAAAAAATATTGAATTAGTTGGAATTAACACGTGAAATTTGAACAGAGCAATAATATTCAATTAAATACAGAGATATAAAAGTCGAGTGGATCCACCCCTCAACCGTAAAGATAGTTCATGTTACGATCTATTACCACCGCTTCCTTTGAAAACAAATCCTGTATACCCGGAAGTAACGGAAAGGGACAGTCCATTAGACCGTTGTGAGAGTGTCACTTCAACAATTAGATCATATCCATGATTAGTTGAACAAAGATTGATGTAAATTTTCCTTTCTGTATACCTTTATATTATAAATAGTTGGAAGGCTCGGGCGCTCTTCAGCAGCCTCATTTTGTTCCTAGCGATGGAATGAGTCCATCATAGATTAGGGAAATAATGCTTTGCTAAAGCCCTTAGAAGAGCTGCCAGCCAGATGAGACCTTCCCTGCAAAGAGTAGGGGACACATAGCTATACTCGGGCTAAGGTGGCAAAGACCCAAAATAGGCTCTCGAGGTAGGGCTTTGCGCAGGACGCAGTTTGACCATGTGGCATTGTCGAGTAAACCAATGCTATCCTGCTCACAGACTGCCCACTCGGTGTACTTTTCCCTAATGTGGACCTTAGAAATGGGACAGATACCGCGCGAGATAGAGCGGTACGCTAGGTATGACAGGACATGTCGGAAAATTGTTAACCCCCTCTTTGTTTAAAACAGCGATTGCATTATGTATAAATAAATAAATTCACTTTTAAATGTTCTAATTCTTTTTAGTAATTTTTTTTAAATAAATAATTTTGGCTTCAATGATCGGTTAGGTAAAAAAAATTATTCAAATGAACTGTCATACCTACCTATGGGGACATGTGAAAACAATTGTGTATGCAACCAAACTGAGTTCATTAAAAGATTTGAAAGCTAAAATGACTGTCATTTCAGGCATTACTATATATCAATTGACAAATGTTTTTCGCTAAATGCAAAATCGTATTGTCCTTTGAATTGCTAATGATGGAGGATATATGGAAACAAAATTTCAATAAAACATTAAAAAATATAGAATTCTTTGAAATTCTTTTTACAGATTATTTCTATTACAAATACAAATAAAGTTATAATTTGCCTAAAGTGCAAAAGGACTTTATGGACACCCTGTATTTATTATGTATTCAATTGTCCACATTTTTAAATTTGTTAAATTTACTGCTTTTCGGAATTCCTAAGATGAGGTTTAATGATTAACATATTTATCATGCAGATTATTCTCCTCGTCTCTATAATTGTTAAACTTACCGCTTAATGCTTAAGATGAGTCTTGATTATTTATATATTTTTCTTCATCTTCATTTTTCATAAAGTTTTTATTTTCATACAGTCTTTATTTGTTTAATTTACTGTTTTTTCGAAATACGACTCTGGATAATTTATGTATTTATAGTGCAGACTATAGGTGATATAATAGCTTTGTTGCAATTATCACTCATATAAAGTGATTACCATTAGTTTATATAAAAAATCCAAAACTCATGACAAGTCCGAAATACAAGTGATATCTGTAAAGATAATTAACGTGATGTATGTTTATATATATATA
>JAUZSX010001031.1:0-22506 GCA_034780655.1 Idiosepius hallami
GTATATATATATATATGTATGTATATATATACCAATAGACGCTACCTGATGTGGAAGGAGTTAATTAGTGAAGATTGAATGGCTACCTTTACTATCTAGTGAGCGCACGTGCGTGCGTATTATTGTGTACTCGCCACCAAATAAATCATTGCAACAACTCAACTCTTACCCACTCCCACCACCATGCAACACACATCAAAATCCTTTCTATCACTCTTCCATCTTCCCGCCATCCGGGAGAGAGATGATCCCATCTGTCCTTCTTCTGAGTGCAGGACGGCTTCCGGGCTTTAATTACCATTACAGAAAACGGCTTGGCTTGATTTTCTACACGTGGCTTCATTATTGGCACGCATGCTTAAATACACACGAATTTGCGTAGACAGGCACGCGCACATGCATACGCGCACAGACACCAGCGGTTTTCTTATTTTTTTTTTTTTAATTTGTGGTGGTCCTAGTCCACTAATTGTTTTTGGCATTCTTGTTGGACTGCTAAAATATCAACGTATAGCTATATGTGTGTGTGCCTGTGAGTAAGAGTATAAAATAAAAGATTGTGTGTGTGTGTGTGTGTGTGTGTGTCAATGTGTGTGTGTGTGAATGTGTGTGTGTGTGTGTCTATGTGTGTGTGTCTGTGTGTGTGTGTTTGTAGCTCTTCGACTTTTCAAGTTAAACATTTTAAGGCTAGGCATTAAGTTTAGAACGAATCTATATAAATGTAGGAAGAATAGATGTTTTCAGACAATATTATAAAAAGCTTTTACCAATGCTCCGCCTTCCTTCGCAGCCCATGTGTGTGGATATAAATGTGTGTGTATAAATATTATATTTACTTGGTGAGCACCACCCTAAGTTTGGCACAAGGCCATTCTTACGAGCTCTTACTCGGGATTTTTACAGTGTTTTCCTTCTAGATGAGATGCTCTGCTTAGTTAACGAGCCCCATCTGCCCGAGGCAGCTAAAGGTGAATGTAATGATTTTGACTGGGATCTGAATTCGCTTAATACGATATCAGAGCTTCTACCAAGCTTCACCGTCGCTGCCCGTGTGTGTATGGATATATATGTGTTTGAATTTGACTCTATGTGTGCGTTTACTTGAATATGTATATCTGTATATGTGTGTATTTAAGTAATACGACATTGGGCTATAGTAGTGACTACGGGTAGAATTGTTGTTGTTTTAGTGTGTATACAAATTGTTCCCATGTGGTTTGGCCGATGAGGAAACTGAGTATATATATATTCATAGCCAGGCATAAAAGAAAACTCGATTTAAAAACAGAACGTTTAACCCTGACCATCAAAAGATCAAACTAACCCCGACTTTAAAAAAAAGTGAAAAATATATAACTAGACCCTTGTGTATTATAAGAGCTTTGTTGGCTTATAAAGATTCGCTAATTCACACCTCTCTCTGTCACTCTGTAGTTCTCCCTCTGTCTGTCCGTCTGTCTCTCTCTCTCTTTCTCTCTTTTGTATATATATATATATCTTTACTAGATTAGTTACCTCTTCCCTATAAAATAGTAGTTAAATCACTTTCCATTTTTCAATAATGCCTTTTGGTTTTCTGAAACTCTGTATTTACAAAGCCATATTACATTTCTGTGCAACAAAAAATTTATATATATATATATATATATATATATATATACATAGATGGAGCAAGAACGGGTTGTGCGTGTCGTACAAGCGTACAACAAGTAATTTTTTTTATGTACAGACAACCTAAGAAAGAGCCGTCCTTACACACATTCGGACCCTCAAACCTTCTCTTTGCAAGCAAAATGAGTGTTTGTTGGGTCTGAATGTGATCAGCCTCTAGTCACCTTTCAACTAATTTTATTAGTAAATTTTTTTTCTCTCCTTCCCCTTCATTCGATAATTGTTTACACGTTTTTCATTTTTAACTTAACCCTTTTTAAGTCCCCTGCTAAAACTTGACATGTAGGGGCGAAACCGGTTGTTTTTTAGGTTTTATTTTTTATTTTAAAATTAAAAATGTCTTTGTTGGCTATACGCACATTTTTTGCAATATATATATATATAGGAAGAGAGATAGGTAGAAAGAGAGATGGATTGATAGATATATATTTGAAGTGGGATAATGATTTTCTAATTAATCATAACAATTAATTATTTTGGTAATTTTCTGTATTACAATCTGTGAAGCCAAGGAGCCTTGTTGTGCGGCTCCTAGGGAGCTTGCGCCTCCCTGCAATTCCGGGATCTGCAGAGGCATTAAGCATAGCCCTGAACAAACAAGATTTCTTTCTTTTTTTTTTTCTTTTTTTTTTATAGCTGAACAGCTTTGTTTAATGCATAAAATTCAGTTTGAAAAAAAAAATTGCAGTATTTAAAGGTAAAATCTATTTAATTATTTTCTAAATCTTATTTTAAAATGCATATACACTAGTGTACTTATAAATTATAAATCGGGTAGGATACGGGTCGGGTTGATGATTTAGTATAAATAATGATTGATTTAATTGCAAGCCTATAGTGTACATCAACACCATCTCGGCATCCGTGCATGAGGGTCACCAACCACACCACTGCCAGTCACCACGCACCACCAATGTTAAACAAGGGAAGATAATTCATTATGAGGTATTTCTTATTGTTTAGCTTTTTTTTTTTTTAAAAATAAAAAGTCGGTCCGAGAATTAATGATTAAAATGGAAATACGAATTCGTAAACTTGTAATATTTAAAATAAACTTGTTCAAATTATGTATTTAATAATAATGATAGAATTATTACAAACTTTTCGCCTTAAGGTTAAAAAAAACTGGATGATTGCAGTAGCAAAAAATGCTTAATTAATAGAACAGCTAATTATTAATATTTTCTATAGAAAATATAATTTAAAAAATTAAAATAAAATATGATCCTAAACGGAATGCTTCGATTATTTTAAGCCACTGGTTGCACAAATGGTCCTCCGTAGTAAATCAGGTGTACTGTTCGTTCCGGTTTATGTGCAGATCAGTTTGCGCCTGCGCAATGAATTCATTTATCAGGTCAACTAAGAAGAAGAAGAAGTGGTAAGTGATGTAATGGTTCTTCTTTGTAAAACAAACAGAATCATTCTCACTTCTCATGAATTCATTTTTTTTCTACTAACTAATTGAGAAACAAGCAAAAAAAATCACAGTGAAAAAAAAAGGAGATAATACAGGCAAATGAGAGCCAGGATCGAAGATATTTAATATCAAGAGACTTCGTTCACCAGAGTCAGTGTGATTGTGATATCGTCGTGGTTGTTGGATGATATTTAATGCCATCGTCGGTCGCCGGCTTTGTTTTCTTTCTGATTTTTTAATTTTCTTCTTCTTCTTCAGTTAACAAACATAAAAAAATAATAATCACACACCATTCGAAAAATCACAAGTCAATGAAAAAAAAAAAGGGCTTTTCTCTTTAGAAAAAAACAAAACCCAACAACACAGTCACATATAGTCGACATACATTAATTTATTATTTTTTCATTTAATCGTATTTTAAAAATTTGCCTTGGCTTTATTGTTATTAATATTAATATTTATTATTAACTTGATAATCTAAAGGGTATTATTAAGAACGACAAAAACTATTATTTAGAGAAGAAAAAAAGGAAAAACTGAAAAATTTTTTAAATTTATTCTTAATCTCCACAAAAAAATTAAAAAAAATTGTTTTATGTTTTGATTAAAGAAAAATTCATTTCATAAACAAAACTAATTTTATTCAATTTGGATCCTTTTTAAATGCATCTTGATTTGAATTTTTAAAAAATAATCAGAAATTTTTTAAAATGCTTCTTCTCTTGTTCTCATAGAAATATTTTTTATCATTATTTGCATCAAAACTATAATTGTCCTTATTAGAACTGAATAATAAATATTTTAAAATCTTAAACCAGTCAAATTATTAATTATTTAGTAAATAATTAAGTTGTATTTATTATTCTTCAATTACGAAACTAGCTTGTTGACGAAAATAAAGTTAAGAAAATAAGTCTAAAGAAAGGTAAAACCATTATAATTACATTTTGATTTCAATTAAAATTATATTCTTAATCCATTAATTAATTATTAAGCTAATTAATAAATAAACAGTCAATCGAGTTTCTACAGCTTTTAAAAAATAAATCCTTGCTTCTTTAATTTAATGCTATTTTAGTTTAAACGTTTTAGGCATCATAAAAACGGTCGGTCTAAACATTTTTCTGTTTCTATCCTTATAGTTAAAAGAAACAATTAGCATATATTCTCTTGAAGTCAAGCTATTAATTTCTATTGCCAGTGAGTGAGTGAGGTTAAGTAACCATTAAAAAAATTGATATATTGTCGGCGCCGCCCTCGGCCTGTCCACTTCGTTACATGCCTGACGACGAAGGTGAAGAGGACAATAACAACAACGGTCTTTTTGGACTGGTCAATAATTTTAAAGGACAAGAATTGGAAGGTAATAGCCATTACGAAAAAAAAGAAAGACTGAAAAAAGAATTTAACAATAATTATAACAATAATCTAATAGTGAAAAATTTCCAGAAGAAAGGCGTTGATTTTTATTCGAAAAGTAATAAAAGAATTGAAAATTTAAATCGTCTTCAACCAGGATTCGAACTCGGTTCGTCGTTGATCGAGCAACAGCAGCAGCAACAACAACAACCGGTTGTTGTGACTGTGGTGACTCCTGTTGGGGGTGCCGGTGCAAGCGGTGCTGCTGGTGCTACCCGGGTCGCCTTGGGGGGTATGAAAGATCATCACCCGACGTCGTCGTCGTCCTATACAGCTGTCTCAACTGAATCGCCATCACCCACCAAACTTTCTTCTTCTTCCTCGACTTCTTCGTCTTCTTGTTCCTCGGACGACGACGACGGAACGGACGGGATTAAAAAGAAGAAGAAAATGCCGAAAAAGGTCCGAAAATGGGAGATATTTCCCGGAAAAAATCGATTTTGTTGTGATGGACGAGTTATGATGGCTAAACAGACAGGGATATTTTACTTTACTTGTACACTTATTATTGTGACCAGTGGCTTGTTTTTCTGCTTTGAGTAAGTAATTTTTATTTTCATTTGATTTACTTTTTAATTTTAAACCTTAAAGGACCGATATATCGGCCCTGGTGACTTAAGACAAAAGAACACACACACACAACGATTTTTCAACCTCCACCTTTGGACCTTGACTTAGCAATAATACCAAGTAGTCATTCAGAGCCGTTCCATTAAAGAACTGAAATGTCTGTGTGTCTCTTTTGCCTTTGATTACTAAGGCCGATATATCGGCCCTTGAGGGTTGAAAGAGTTAAATTAGGTAACTCTTATACTTTTAAGTTCTATGGCAGTCGTCAGCACGAGCATCTTTTTTAATAGCCGTTTTTTTTACAAAAATTAAACCTTTTTTATTTTAATTCTTTGAACCCCGACTTATCAAAATTACCAAGTAGTCAGTCAGTGTGTAGTGAGTGTAGTCACTGAAAGTCGTTATTAGAGAAACATTAAAGCCAAACTATTGGTGTGTCTTTTTTAGCCATATTTTTTCAGGGCCGATATCGGCCTATTAAAAGGATTAATTTACTTAGGTTGGTTTAACAGATTTTTTTTCGCACCATGCAAAATTTCTTAATTATAAAACAGATTAAAAATAAAAGTAACTAAAAAGTCTTTATTGATAATTTCTCATTTTTAATTTTTTTTATTTGAAAAGTAGTAAAATTCAATGACTAAATAAATGATTTACCGTCTGTGCCAAGCAAAAAGAAAGCATTCTTGTTTTTTTTGTGTGTGTGTGTTATCCTTTGTAGGGGAGGGGACTGAAATAAATGGTCATTTAAAAAGTACGCGACGGTGCTGGTGGTGCAAGGCCGGACTAAATTATTAATTCTCTCGTAAGGTCTCGGCTGGTGCCGGGTGCCATGGAACTCAAAAGTTCAGGAGTGCCTGAAATTTATTTATAATTCTTTTGTTTCATACTCTGAACAACAAAAAAATAATAATCTAACAACTTAAGAGACAAAACAAGAGAGGGACCACACACACTCACAATTACTCAAGAAGACCGGAAGAAAGTCCTGAAAATTTCTTCTATACGGGCGAGGCCTATTTCATAAAAAGAATTTTGATTTTTCTTTTTACCATTTTTAACCCTTTAAACCCTAAAGAACCGATATATCAGCCCTGGCGACTTAAGGCAAAAAAAGACACACACAAAACATTTACCTTTGGATCCAGACTTAGCAATATTACCAAATAGTCACTCAGAGCCGTTAAACAAAACATATTAGGGTCTAAATGTTAGTGTGTCTTTTTTACCTTTAGTTAAGGCCGATATAACCCGAAAAGGTTAATCCAATATGTGTTCTTAATTTCTAATAAGAAACTCAGTTGCGGGGTCGAGTGCTTCTTCTTGCACTCCACTCCAGATGCCCAGTAATAATTTCCTTGAGTATTGGATCAAAACCGGTTGCAAATTTAATAGAATAATTCATGTCTTTTAATTCGATCTCTTCCTTCATTTTTTTTTGTTTTCGAGATGACGCTAAATAAGAATATCTTTTTCTCCTTTTATTTATATTTTTGGTTTATTTAACCTTTTGGGTCCCGACTGAGCAAAATTAGTCACTCAGAGCCGTAGCCGTCCCTAAGAGCCGGAAAATCTGTATCTTTTTCGTTTTTGGTCGCCAGGAGGACTAATCGGCCCAAAGAATAAAATTTTGTTTTATTGTCCACGAATCTAGTTTGGCCACTAATAATGACTTCGACTTCACATTTCCCATGAATAATCCTACAATTAGCTACAAAAACTCCACCAGCATTATTTCCCCCCTACCCCTTGAAGACAATAGTTTCTTTAATTATCGATTTTGAGCTGAGGAAAAAAATACAATTATTTAAAAAAAATATGGAGAAAACCCAAACTGGTTCAATTTGGAGCCTAAACTGACTTAAAATTTCATTATTCCACTTCTGTCTCTCTCTGATAAATTATTCAACCAACAGTTTTTTTTTCGTTGTTGGATGGATTTTAATCCTTTGAATCCCGACTTATCAAAATTCCCAGGGAAGCCAATCAAAGTCCTTATTTTAGAGGAACATATTAAAGCCAAAATATTGGTGTGTCTTTTGCCTTCGGTTGTCAGGGCCGATATATCGGCCTCTTAGGATTCAAAGGGTGAAAATTCATTTCTTTCTGGACCCTAAATAACAGAAAACTGTTTCTGACGGACACTTTATTTCAATTCAATTTTACGGTTTACCAAGTATCGACCGACACCGCTGTCTGTAACCAACCTAAAACCATTTTTGATGTTGAAAAGAAATGGTAAAGCCAGAGGAAGCTCAAAATTAAGAAAAATCTATTCTCCAATTACTTTGTAATGGAACAACCCTAGAACAGAAATAAACATCTCTCATTCTCTCTTGTCAAAAAAAAAAAAAAAAATTCAAAACTATTTTAATTCTTTTTTAATTTACTGGGAGTGAGTAAAGTTAGTTACTGGTAGTGGTGGTATTTATTCTAAACTTTAAAAATATTTTTAGATACATGGAAGAAGACATTTCTTGATTCCTGAACAATTGAAATTTTATTAAATTATTCAATAATCACTCGTTAATTTATTCTCTTGCTGTCGGTTTAGCAAATTAATTTTAACTTAATAAGAAAATTATTTGAATATTTTTGGATAAGATTGTTTTTTTTTTTTTGTTAAATTAATGCCCTTGTTTACGCAAAATAACATGATTTTTACTCGACGCTTTTCAATTTTCATTGAACAACAATAAATTTCACTTCACTTTTGTGTTTTGTTGCTTGTTGGTCTCTTCTTTTTTCTGGAATTAAACTTTGATTATTAAAAGGTTTCAATTTTACTTATTAGTTTAGATGAAAAGAGTGCTATAAATATATTACTAAATAAATTGTATTTATATAAATAATTTGTATTGCTAAATAATTTAATTTACTTGAAAATTGGAATACGGGTTTCCGGTTATATTAAGAACACGAACACTTTTTCAAAAATGTTTAATTTTGCAAAGAGGATAAAATAAAATTTACTGACAAATGTCGTTCGTTCTATTTGTGAGTGGCGTCTGGTCAGTCACTTCTAAAATCATGGACTGGACATACTTCGCGATTCAGGGTGGGTTGCGTGTGTGTGTGTGTGTATGGGAGCCTCCTCATCCCTCTTGGGTGCGTGTGCTGTCTGTAGCTGTTGTCTTGTCCTCTTATTTTTTTTGTAAATGAATTAAAGAGATTATTGAATTCATGAAAATGGTAGTCATGAAACCCGACTTGCATTGGTTATTCAATCCGAGGTAATTTAAAAGTAAACTACAATATGAATTTTTTTTACATAAAGCTGGTGGTGGATGGTGGGAGTGGTAGACTTTTTACATAAAGTCACTGGTTGGTGCTGGTGGAGTGGTGGTGGTGGACACTCGAGCCTCCTCTCCCCCGTCCAACTTTAAAATTGTTTTTTTTTTAAAAACTAGTGTGAATAATAATTAGTAAATAGATTATTTTTTATTTAAATGTAAAAATCTAAATTCTAACAATGAAATAGTTTAATAGGAAAATAGAAAAATAAATTAGTTAACAACTTTTTTTCTCAGTTAAACTTAAACTAGGAGTCATTTCATTTAAGAGTAAAATTAACTGTAATGTTGCCTTCTTTGCCAGTGTTTTGTTTATGCTTCCTCTTTATTTCGTAAAATTTATCTATTTAAAATAAAAAAAATTAATTTATATTTCGATAAATAGCAGTCACAATATGTTGTACAGTACACAAACAAACACAACAGACAGCGGATGGTCGGTCGGTACGCCATACTTGATGTCGTTAAAGAAAAACAACAGTAAACAACACAACAAAAAGTTAAACAAAACCATCATGATTTCATTTGTCAAATAAATTCAGTATTTCCTTATAAAGAATAATAAACTGTTTGCCTATAAGTATCTTTAAGTATTTACATTATTAGAAGTATTATTTTTCTTCTTAGGTAATTTAAAAAAATATATTTTAAATTGTGTAGTGCAACAACATTCAACAAAAATGTATTTTAATGATTGTTGTTGCACTGTTGTGTTGCAGTAAAAGTGCAAGAGCGTGCATTTCATTTCCTTTCTTGTAATGTTTAAACCTAACCACAAACATTAAAACGATTTATCTTGCAATTTACAACAACAAACCTTATTGATGATAATAATAATAATGAGGTTAATAGTTTTTTTTTCTTTTCTTTTTATGACTCTTTTTTTTCTAACGTTTAAATCTATTTTTTAACTGCTCTTGTTTCCATTTTGTAAAAAAAAATAAAATAAAAAATAAAACTCCAGTCAGGCAGTCTTTTCTCTCGACTCAGTGACGACTAAAATATAAAATTAGATGAAATATTATTTCTTTTTTCTCTAATTCTATACTTTACTTTACTATCTTCCATTTTCTCACTATTTAAAACAACGAATAGCAAAGCTAAGATTATTCATTTACTGTTGGCTGGAGTTAGTAAAGAAAGAAAGCAGGAAGCTAGAAATAAAAACATAATAATTTGTTGCTACTTCCCCCCGCTGGAACTTAAACTCCACTTTTGTTGAGTTTCTTCTTTTTAGTCATTCATTCACATCTATTATACTAGCTACTTAATAGTAGCAGTGGGCTTGGTAGCAGTCCAGTGCAATTATTTGCAGTTTACACGATAAAGCATGATAAACGTGTGGATTTTAAGAAAAAATTCTATCATCTTTATTAATTTTATATAAAATGATAAAAGTAGAAATTAATCTAAACTGCTAGATGTTAGTAGGGAAAGGCAATCAATCAACAGTCGGGAAGATACACAGTCACATAACACCAACCACAGCCAAGTGCCACACAGCGCGCACGTACACAAAGAAAGAAAGCACAATCAATGGGATAAGAAGCTAAGCTGAAACAACAACAAAAAACATGGCATTTAATTTTTTTTTTAAATAGTAACTTAGATATGGGAACAATATTTTCCTCTGAGGATTTATATATCTTTACTGTGTAGTTTTGTAGAATGAATGTTTAGCGTGGAAAGATATTTTTGTGGAGGGTAAATGAATTGATTGGCGAATGAGAATAATTATATCGGCAAAAAAATAAATAAAAGGTGGGGCTGGAGAGAACTAGTCTCAAGAAGACAGAAGAATAATGCAATAATTGCAATTAATCCAGCCCAAGTAGCAAAAATAATATTCCATCCACTAATTTACAGGATTCTATCTTTGTGATTAAATCAAGAATAAATGAGTAGATATTAAAATAAAAAAGCACTACTAAAAATCGATTTCATTTCAGATTTAAATTTTAAGCTTCTTTAACCTATGGGAAATCGATAATAATAATATAGTCACTTCATAGTGTTTTGTACTGAGTGACCTGCAAAATTATTATATATCGATTATAAAAAAAAATAACAGAAAAATACCCTCTATTACTTAGTTAATAACTGGTGAAAATTTCATATTGATTTTTGGTAGATTTTTAAAGAGCTGAGAAGAGGTTCCGTTATGCATCCACTCACGCACGCACGACACTAAACTACTTTACGACGTTATAACGCTAAACGTATCACCTGAAAATTAACTGTTGGTTTATTTTAACCAGATTTTCAACTCATTATTACAAATTAATTATTTTTACAAATCATTTGTTACTGTTGAAATTTTCTTCTAATTCGAAGAAGCCGCACCCACCTAACCAAAATTTTCCCCTTTTTTCTTGCCTTCTTCAACTTCCATGTCTTGTTTAGTGTTTATTTGTGGTTGTGTTGTGTATTTTATCCTTTGTATCCTAACTTATCAAAATTACCATAGTCACCCAGCCGTTATATTAGGGAAATATATTAGGATCAAAATGTTGGTGCTTCTTCTTTGGTCGTATGTCTTCAAAGCCGATATATCGGCCTATTAGGATCTAAAGGATTAAAAAAAATAATTTTAGTCCAAGCTATATACAAATTTTCACTTGTGAATTGAACAAATTATCAACAGATGGGAAATTCTATTGTACCATAGTTGTAAATGACTCACAAACATTTTTCTTTTCTTTTGGAACCCATTTTCAAGTTGATAAAAGAAAAAAAGCGTGAAAGAAAAGGAATATTTTTTTTTTTAGTTTTGTTTCATATAAAAAAAATAACTTGAAATTAACCCTCCCTCCCGGACCCTCCGTCTTTAAAGGCTTTTAATTTAAATCTTAGAACCCTGACTTAGCAAATGTGTTCTAATAGACAGCTTAGGGAGGAAATATCGGTGTGTCTATTTTTGCCTTAGATTATGATGGCCGATATATCGGCCATTTAGAGTCGAAAGGGTTAAAGCAAAAGGATTTAAAAAAAAAAAAACTAGTTTTTTTCTCGTTTTATTTTTTTGAGATTTTTTTTTATGTAGGTAACCTTTTTTTTCTCTCGATAATATATTGCAAATGAAATGATTATTTGGTTTCTAACGACATATTTAGGTGCAATCAATTCATTTATTTTACAACAAATGATTAAAATGTTTTTTTTTCTTCATAAATTAAAAACCTACTAAAGTAAAGTTACGGTTAGGTTAGAGTTTAAGTTAAAGTTAAGTAGCAGCAGCAGAAGTTCAGGAAGCTCTCCTGGAAAATATTAGCTATTTTCAAAATAATAGTTTATGTAACAGAATAATAGTGCTGAAATCCTATAGTATCCATTAATAATAATTAATAAGAAATTCAGGATTAATTTTCCCTTTTCTTTCTGACCAAACGAATCCCTAAAAATAAAGACATTTTTTTTATTGAATGACGTCATTCTTAAACCGGAAGTCAAGGCAGATTTTCCAAGTCGGTCATTAAAATCACTTTTTTCTCGTTCAAACAATTCTTCCTTTATCCCTTGATTCTTTCCTTAATTATCAAAAATTCAAAACTATAATAAGTTGTTAATTTGTCTATAACTTAAAATTATGTATGACTATGATAAAAAAAATTTAATTTTAGAAAATTTTAGGATTTTTTTTTTGTTCTAAAAAAAAAACAAAAACATTTTTGCTATTTCAGAGAGCACTCAAGTGCACAGTAGTGCACACAATGCCAGTGCTGCTGACTGTTGCTGATGACGAAAATCCCATTTAAGGAGAGGCAAAATAAAATATTTCGGCACAAGTCGATCTTTAAAATTTACGAAAAAATAATAAATTTTAAAGATATTAGATTAGATTATTCTTTTGATTTTTTTAAAATTTTATTTTAATTTTTAACTTTTATGGTAATATTGGTGGTGATTTATCATCTTTTTTGGTATCGGTTTTTATGTTAGGATTCAAAGGATTAAGTTAATGATGTTAAAATTTCTTCAGAAATAATTTTTGATTTATTTTAAATAATATTAAATATTTTAGAAAAATGCTCGCATTCATTACTCTCCCTAAAACAGTAAATTTGTCCCATTATTTTGGCTTTTGTGTTAAAAAAGAAAATGTAACATTTAATTGATTTGAAGGCCAAAAAAGTTGAAATTAAAACAAAAACAGGAACGAACCCTTTCTTTAATGATATGAAAAATCTAATGACACAAAAAATATAATTTCATAAAAGAACGAAAAATTATTAGGAACCAAGAGAGACCTTAGACCCATAGAGGTTGATAGGCAAAAACAAAAAACAAACAAAAAAACAGGAAATATTTTTTTATTTAAATTAGAAATAGTGTTATTTCTAAATGAAAACAAATGTAGTAAAATCTTTGCATCGTTCATGGGAATTATTTTCAAGCCTAAGAAAGAAAATAAAACAAAAAATACACTGTTTTAAGAATCATATTTTTTTTTCTAAAATAGTTTGAAAAAAAACTAATTTAATTAAAAAAATTTAAACTTTCAAATTTCTTGGGTACGTGATTTGATTTTAGGCTGTAAAAATAATCTGTTGTGTGTCTAATTCAATCTTGAATGTCTAAATTTTGGGTGTACATTTCAAACTGTGTCAGTTAATAAAGGGAGTTTTAGATAAAAAAAAATTAAACTCTAAAGTAATTAAAACTAATTCCTTTTTTTTTTTTTTTTTAGAAATCTGAATTTAGAAAAAAATGACTTTCTGCATTTCATTTTCTTTTTGGTGATGTTAAAAAACAAACTAAAGAACTATTGAAATATAACATTGTGTGTAAACAAACTGAGTCCTTTTTTTTTTCTTTGTTTCCAAATAAGATCTCTAATCTTTAACTGATTATGTTATTGCACTGCTGCTGCAGCTGCTCACCAAATTAATTGCTTATAAATGATTAGTGAGAAGATTATGTAATGTCTACAATGAATTAAGAATACTTTTTACTATCACTTTTAGGCATGGATAGACAAAATAGGTCAGTTGAAATTTTTCATTTTTAAGGAGGGTTAGATTTTTATAAAAATTAAATGGTTATACAGAAAAAAATGTGATAACAATTCAAACTTAACATTTTTTTTAAAATCCCCTTGCACCCTGAGGTAAATAGCAAAAAAGAAAAAAAAAAGATACGTATTAAACAAAAATATCAAATAGTTAATCTGAGCTATTCTATAGGAGCACGATGGACTGAAATATGGGCTATATCGCCTTTTTTGGTGAGTCATCAAGGCAAATATCAGGGTCCAAAAAGACCGGTTCAGAAATGAACTTAAATATAGCATTTTTTTTATTTCTAATATTATGTCTTATTTTAACCCATTTTTTTCTTTAAAAAGGAAGAACAATTAAGCCTGGTTTCTTTTACACATTAAGTATATTTCTTTTTATTTAAATAGAATTCATATATTTAAAAGAAAATGTTGATTTTAAAAATGAAAATATATTATCCTTTCCTTCAAAAGAATTAAAATTTTGTTTTAGTAATAATGGGTTTATAACTTTAATATAAGGAAGTTATGTTTTTTTGTTCATTTAATAATGTTCTTCTAACGATTGAAATTTAAATGAATAACAATGGTTGATGTACCATGAAACTAAGAAATCAAAACTTTTAAGCTATTGATTACATTATGAAACAACCATTCTTGGAACAATCTTTTTTTTCAACTCCAAAACTTTAATCTGAAGTTGATACTCAGTTAAATAAACGAGCCAACAGAAGATAGGACAACGATTTTCTAGTTTTTAGTTGTTTATATTTTAAATTACATTATCATTCATCTTATTTCTTGTTGCAAATCCTTACCAGAAATTGCAGCATTGATTTCTTCATTTTCTCTATTAAATATTCATGACCATAAAAATTGTATCCAGTTTGAGAAGCAGCCATTTAAGTTGTATTTACATAAACATTTATGAAAAAGAAAAAAATTACACATTAAATTGCCATTTCAATTAATCAACTATGACTATCCAAGCTTAAGTTTTTATAATGATGGAAAAATTGATAAAATTTGAATATTTTATTAATATTTTAATCTCTCTTTCTGTTTTACGATGTCTGTATGTATATGCGTTCCTCATATATAGGTAGGTTATAGAAACTACATATAGGCTAAATGTGGATTCTTATGTAAAAATTTTCCAAAAAACCTAAAAGAAATCCTCTAAAACCTCTAAGTGTCCCTCCAATAGATATGAAGCAATTTTCTACCTGAAAATGCTGGGGAAAAATGTACAACTATAATTTATGTGTTTGTTATCAAATTCCTCAAAGGGTTTTGGAGATAGACCTACATAACTAGATTCTAAAATTATATGATCCAAAGTCCCTGGATATGTACATCTCATTTTTTGAGTTGGGTTCAGGGTGCAGTGCCCCCAATGATAAGTCCAAAAATTCATTTTTTTTTCTGTTTTCAATAATTTAGTATGGTGAACCACTAATTCAATTCTCAAATTTGAACTTTTTAAGTGTTATGGGAAACTACCCTATTACACCCCAATATGGATACTTCATACCTTTATATTTCCATTGAGCTTAAGGGAATATTTCATTGTAACACAAGATCACAATAGTTGTACTTGAAGCTAAAAGTACGACCAAAACCTACCACTACCTTTTTGTATATCACTTATACAATCACATTGATCTATCATCTGTTGTCAGTCTCTTTTCTTTCAGTGACCCTTTCACAAGGACACAACACTATGAGAGTTTTATGATTCCTGAATGGGCCTTAAAGCTCCCCAGCTGGAAATTTAACTTATTACCAATTTTGATAAGATTAGTTTTGATGATAGATTGGAGGCTTCAAAATACCAACAACATATTTTTGGGCTGTCAACTCATTAGGTTTAAAGGGTTTCTTGGAGCACAGCTCTCCTATATATATATATATATATATATATAGGCACCTAATTACATTTCAACATTGAATGCATTTTTCATATTTTTATCATAAAATTGCCTTATTGATTACTCTTCTTAAAATTTAATAATAAACCAATTAATCCTACACTCAAATAATGCTGGGTTCCTCTGCTAATGTTTATATTTCCTCTTTCATACCACTTTTTATAATTTCAGGTTTTGAAAATAATGTTTGACACAAGCTAAAAGCAAATCCTGCATAACAAAGACCAAAGTTAGAGAGTGACAATAGTGCATTTAAACATTATTTTAAGAACTGACAAAAAACATACATGTCCTGAAAATTTTGAATGTTTTTTTCTTTTTACTAACTACAATACACAGAATTCTTAAACCTAGAAAACACTTTTGGTATAGTTCAAATTTATTTGTGGACCAGTTAGATTTATTTGTATTAGAGTTGACAGATATTAAAAAAAAGATTAACCTGTTAGTTGTAATAATAGATCTAAAATAAATTCGAAGAAATAGTTGTTGAATAGATCTAGAGAAAGGTATGGATTCTATTTCTCCAGTCAAAAGTTTAATATTTCTACCTATATAACAGAATGTCTGAAAACCAGTACTTTTAAAATTGTTTCTCGTGAAAGCTCAATCAACCCCAATTGATTTAAGGTAGAAGGACCTTGTACTTTTGTGGCAAATCTAATAAAGATAAACTAAAATTTTAGTTTATGATTATAAAATCTTTAAAAGTTTTTTTGAAATTGAATCATTGATTGGTGGATTTCTAACCAATCTAGAAAATTTTATATAAATTCATTGATAACGTTTGGTTTAAAATTGTGAACAAAACCAAAAGCAGAACCACTTTGTTAATAAACTAAAAACATCAATATTTAATATTGATTCATGAAACTTCTCAAAATAAACCTGTGGGTGTGTTTGTGTCTTCATTTCATTTGAATAACCTTTACAATTTCTCTTCCTGATCTGAATATGCATAAATTGATAAGTTTTGTAACAAGAACTCCTTTTCAGATAAGCCTTTCCTTTAAAATCAATGGAAAGTTTGTAGTTAGTATAAATAGCTTTGGACACATCTGTCAAATTTGCTTTGTAATGGTTTTATATTTAAGAGTTTGGGAAATAAAAGATCTAATCATAAAAACAATTTGACCTTTGGTTGATTACAAAATTGAATGAATGCTGATAAAGATTGGATTTGTCATTGAATTTTCATAAGCAAAGAAAAGTATGTCCATCGTTGATTACGAATACTAATTCAAACGTAAATAATTGCTTTTAATTGGATGATTAAAAAAAAAATTTATGTGATAAAATATACTGGAAAAAGAATGTATAAAAATTGTCATTTTAAAAATTTTTTAATAAAATGTTCAAGTATCAAATTAATTTTTTTTTAGTTTAAAATACCAAATACATTTGGGTTCTAAAAAGCAGATTTTTATAGTGTTAAATAGATTTCTGATGATGATTTAAGGTCTGCATTTGCAGTCAACAGTACGTCATTCATAAAAATGATATCCAAATAGTAAATAATCTATTCATTTGCTGATCATAGAAAATGAAATATCCTCATAACTTAATATCTTACCATGGAAAACTATTTTCATTGCTTTATATATATATATATATATTAGTCACAAAAAGCTGCTTGATTTTTTTAGTATCTTATAACTACTAGGCAGTTTGTGTGATTAGTTTTTACTTTTTGTTTGTGCAGAATTAGTGTTAAAGAATAGTAAACCACTAGTTTAAAGTGAGTCTCTGTAATACCAGTCAATCCAATTGGTGGGGAGACGAGTAATGTATTTGCTGACAGGTTCCAACAGTTTTCATATTGAATTTGTTAGATTGTCTCAAAAGTTTGAAATCACTTTGAAATTTTACTTGCCAATAAGAAAAACAATGAGAATTATTCCTTAAGATAAAGACCATAATTTTCCTAGACTTTTCTGCCATTGATCTGCAAGCTTTCAGATCTGGTAAAAGTACCAGTCATCTGGCTTTAAATCAAAGAATTCTTGACATGCTTCCTTAAACTTTTGGGACAACCTAATAATCCTTAAACTAGAGATTTTGTATAGCAATTGTTGGAATACTCTGTCCTGTGTTATGAGATCTATTTGAATTTTCAACATTTGAATTTGAACAGAAAATCAATATTTACATAAAATTTATATATTGATTCTAATATTTTGCTCATTTATAACTTATCTTAGTTTCTGAACATTTGTTGATATTTGTATTTATCAAACGTAAGCATTAGGATTTTTTGAACATAATTTCTATCTAAAGCATTAACAGGTTACATTTTTTGCTATAGAATTTGTAGAATACTGTCCTTATTTCATAAACTGGTTTTCTGTAAAATGTATCAGATTTAATTATTCTTCCCTTAGAGATTGAATAGTTACTTATATAAAGAATTCAAATTAAAGTACCCAGTAGAAACGTTATTGGGTGTTATATATATATATATATATATATATATATACACACACAAACACACACACACAACTGCCTAAATAAATAAATTAATTAACTGCATTTATTTATAAATGATTTAATAGATTGCATTTAGATCTAGTTATTATTATATAAACACATTACCATTATTTATAAATAAATGTGGATTTACTTCTATACAATCATACAGAATTCATTTGCTGCCTAAATATTCTTGTTGGAATGCATTTTCTATAAACGCATATGTTTAAACATTATATAAAGACACTAATCAAAAAATTAGAAAAAATGAAGAAAAAAATAGACAGAACCCCTCTCTCTCCATTCTTAATATATTATGTTGTTGTTAGTCTATGGCCAAAATATTTTAGGAAAACTTATGCAATTCATTATGTATCTAATTTTTTTTTATTTTTTTTTTTTTTTTATTCATATCTAAAATATAAAACCCAGATAATTTCTCTGGTTCCAGAATGAGGAAATAGAAACTGCGACTCTGATTCTCTTGGGGATTAGATTTGTTTCAGATCCTATTATTCATTATAGTTATAAAATTCTTTTTTTCTCTTTACAGATTTTGTCTTGCTTTTCTCTTGCCTTTAAACTCTTAGGATTATTTTTTTCTGATTTGTATGTGTGTGTGTGCGCACGCATGCATTTTATTTGAAAAGTGTTAAATCTAATTAATTTGCTTCGAAGATGAGTTGCCCATGTTTGTTCTTGTTGACAAGATTCAATTAACTAAGAAATTTTATTAGTAAAGTTCTTATTTGCTTATTTTCTTCTTCTTTGATTTGTTCTTTCTTTCTGTCCCTGAAATTTTCTTATTTTACTATTTCTTCTTTCTTTCTCACTCTCTCCTATTCTTTGTCTCACTTCTATCTGTTTTCTTTTTTTTTTTTTCAGTCTCTCTCTCTCTCATTTTCTCTTAGATTTTTTTTTATTATTCATTTGTTATCATTTCTCTTACAACTTTGTTAGTATTAGATCTTCTTTTGATTCTTATAGTATCAATCATTGGATGTGTTGGCATTTACATTAATTTTTCTTTTGACTTACAGTAATTTTTTTTATTTTAGCAACTTTTAAAATAAAACAAATATAATCTTTTTTTTTTTCTTTTATTGTACATCAACAATTATTTGTATCATTATTGACAATCGCCATTAGCACTTTTCATAGCATTATCTTTGTAAGGGTCATTAAAGATCACTCAGTGGCATAGATTGAGTAAACGTCACTTGGGGCAGTCCAATCAAACCCTACTAACCCCACATTACCTTATGCTGAATGAAACTCTTCTGAAATAGACATGAAGCCCCATTAATAAAATGGTAGGACAACACCTGTTACCATACAGTTGATGGGCTTTAATTATTAGAGATGAACTTGGCAGAGCTATTGGTTTCATCATCAACCATTACTACACCTAGTGGTGCGTTGGACAAATTATTTCTTTGCCGTTTCCATAGCATACTTGTTTTACGAGAAAGTCGCTAACGCTATGCTCAACCCCCAATCTGGAGGACCTTTTTTGGGCTTTTGAAATCAGTGTTGCCCTTCACCTAAATGAGATTCTCAAGTTAACGAGGCAGCTAAAGGTAGATGCAGATGCAATGGTTTTCATTGGGATTTGAACTCTCACAATACAATTCCATAGTCCGAGCTCCACATCACCACCTGAGCTATTGATTACCCCATGTCAAATTAAGAAAAACCTAGACAAAACATTATAAAACCAAATTTTTTCTCAGATTAAAACCCTCACATAGCACCATGTAATTAAATAATAATATGATTTATAAATCCTATTTTCAGACTATTTTCACACTTTAGTCAGGTTAAAAAATTTTGCTGTCACCGGGGTGGACCACACCCCTCTCTCTCTCATTTTAGCTACACTACTGAATTAACTTATAGAACTAGAATCTATTGATAAAGAATATTCATAAAGAATATGCTTGTAACACTTTACATGCTCATAGATACTCTATTCAATAAGGTTTTCATTCACAAAAGAGTTTATTGTGGTCTATGTTATGGAAAGTACAAATGTTAGATATGCTTTTAGGCTGACACCTTCAGGAAAGATATTATTTCCTTATTCTTCCCTATAATGGGTCAAATAGTGTAATTACTCTTCTTCTGACAGTTTCATTACCAATGGGAAATGACTGTAACTGTCAGTGCACTATTAAATAAAAAAAAACTTAACCATACTTTGCCTAAACTGTCATAGCCAAACATTGGAAACGTTTTACCCATTGCTGGGAAAATAAGTTAAATACTATGTTTTCCTTATCAATAGCTAAAAAATTGAAATCTACCTATCAACTGAGAATATTTAGTCATCGTATGAATCTGGCATGCGTATCCATGTTATTTATCATTAAGCCACTACTAAGAATTCTTATAAACTAAATATTTTATTTCTAACACAAACCCAAGTTAGGCACAAGGCCATTTTTATGTGCTCTATATACCTGGGCTTTTTGCTTTCATTGTTTCCCTTCATCAAGATCAGTTAACGAGCCCCACCTACCCAAGGCATCAAAAGGGGAATGTAATGGTTTTGACTGGGACTTGAACTTGCATAGTACAATTCCAGAGTCCAAGCTTTTACCAATGCTCCATCCTTGCTGCCCATATAGAAATTATTAACTAAATATGATATCTGACAATATAGGGATCAAACATATGCTTTTACAACTAGAAATAAAAATATTCAATGGTGTTTAGAATATGGTTATTTGTTTCTAGCGGGACATGTAAGAAAGATTTTTTAGATTTGCATAATGGTTATAACTCCTTAACATTCAAATTGGTCTATCTGAAATGATTCAATTGAAAAATTAATACTTTTTACATTTATAATTCCTCATAAAAAAGTATGTAAATAAAGAAGGTAAAACTGCCATATTTTCTAATTTTATATTCATTGGCGGTTACTCATGGTCGAGTATGACTGTCTTCTTTATTGGTCCATGTAGGCCTTTAAATGATTAACTGTCATTGTAGATTGTTTGTAGAGGCTGATCCTAGACTCGATTGTAGGATGGATTCCCTTTTTTTCTGTTTATATATTTCCTTCATTTGTATCTTGAAAGACTAAAGCATTTTCCAATAAGCCTAAAAACGAAGATAATAATTGTTTGTGAGAGTTTAAGTACTCAGAATTGATAATTTATTACGTAGAGTTGATTTGTGTAGACATTGAGTCATATGTATGATAATCTCTGCAAACAGTTAAAAAATATCAGTTTCTTTTTTAATCTGTTTATATCTTTTAAGGCAGTGGTTTTCAAAGTGGGTGGTAGCGCCCCCTCGCCCCCTGGGGGTGATCTGAGCTTTAAGGGGGGTACTGGTGAGTAAGTAGTTGGAAGAGGGGACGTTAAAATTGTGAAGGGGGTCTTAGAGGAATTACAGTAAAATTTGATATTTGTGTTAGTAGAAAGGTTGGGAAAACAGGACAATTTAATTAAGCATTCCCCAGTTGCTGCCAATACATGTTTGTGCCTGTATACATCAACCATATATTCTCCTAGATGTATCGTCATAATGGCGTTCGTTTGAAGAGGATAAAATCTTTTTTTTAAGATTAGATTATTGAATTGTTTGTTAATTTCTAAGTCAACATTCTTGAAATTATATCCAACTGATTCTCTGTTGATCAATCTCAAGTTGTGTTATCTCCACTACATGCATCACCGCTTCAGAGTTCTTGAAACATCTCTCTCTGGCCTTCTGGGTCTCTATTTTAGCCTATTTCTACTGCAATTTAATATCCCAAGTATAAGGTTATCAGGAATATTCTTCAAAACTTGATAATGCTTGTCTGATTCTGAGAGTAGGTATCCCTTTCTCTTATTGCATCAGCAAAGCACTTAAACTTGCACCTTTTCTTCATCCCAACCCTCTGACACATTTCACACCACATTGTTGAAAAATCTTATTTAGGAAATAATATCTTAAGTTGAAAACTTCAAATGAATCTTTTTGACAAGGTGGCAAGTGATTAATCTTCAGAAAAGTCTGCAATATGACCAACCAGAAAGGTAGTAACTAAGGTTGCTTGCTGTGTTTGTTATATGGTCATCTAAACATTTTTCTTTTAATTTGTTTGATCTAAGAATTAAACTAAAATTGGGAGAATAATCAATGTTCAAAGCCAGTAAATAAGAAAATTAACTTAGTGATAAATTGCGCTCTTTTTGAGTTGCTAACAATTTTTTACAACGTAGATTAAGGTTGGTTACTGAATATTTTACAATAAAACAGTCTCTTTTTTTCTAACAAATATATATATATATATATATATATATATATATATATATAAACAAAAGTTCAGTAAATCATTGTGAGAAAGGAAGTAATCTTCAAATTTGATTCGTTTGATGGACCAAGTTAGTAAAATTCCTTTCTGACCCTCATTATCTTGTCAGAAGAAACACACAAAATTGACTTCTTTTCTACCCATCTTAATCCAAGGGGTGCCAATTTAAAACTGATTATAGAAAAAAATTCTCCTCTAGTAATGAAAAAAAAATACATGCTAAAAAGTTATAGAAATGAAGAAATTTAATTGTATCACCAGACCAACACCTTTTCTTGTTTGATATCAGTCAACCCTTTTAAACTGTAATGAGTTAATCTTTTATAGTATATATACTTGGTGAATAACACCAACCAAGTTTGGCACAAGGCCATTTTTAAGGTGAATGCAATGGTTTTTGACTGGGATTTGAACTCGTGTACTAC
>JAUZSX010001141.1:0-22504 GCA_034780655.1 Idiosepius hallami
GGGTACGTCTGTGCAGTGTTTCATCAAGAAAACCATTTTTCTTTTCTTATTAGGTTTGAGACCCTTAATTTAATGGATGAATAATAATTTTGATTAAAGTCAAAATTAAGAATATTTCTTGCATAATTAATTATATTTTTTGCATATTTAAATCAAGGAAACGATTCACTTTTTAGGGGGTCGGGGACGGAGCAGAGCTGGTCGGAAACAAATGATTGAATGAGAGAAGAGAAATATTTTAAATTCTAAATATATATATTTATAATGTGGTTTATATATATATATATATATATATATATATATATATATATATCAATAATAGAATTAGTAAAAATAGTCAAATAACATCTGGCAGAACACGTAAGATTTCCATAGTCGTTAAAACCTCAACCTCCAACCACATCAAAGAAGAAAAGATTAAGCAAACATAGAAAAATGAATCGAGCAAGGAAGGATGGATCAAACAATAAAACCTGGATCTAAAGGTGGGAAATGGATTGGACAAAAGCAAAGAAACAAAGTGATGATGGATCAACAAGTAATGATGGATCGAACACTAAAACATGAACCAAAAAAGAAAAGAGGAATCAAAAACTGATTATGGATGATCAATGAATTTTGGATCAATCTAGAGAAGATCAATAAAACAGGGATCGATGATTTGAACAAGAATGGATCAAATAAGCACTGAAAAGTCAAACAAGAAAAAATGAATCAAACTATGGATTAAGGATTAAAGAATGGATCCATCTATTTGGTCGAACACAAACCCAAGTTAAACTCAATTTTAAATGCTTAATATATACCTGTGCTTTTTAAATATTACTCGTAACCTAGATGAGACACACTTGCTCAAGTTGATTGGTCGAATTCGCACGGGTTTTTAAAATCCGTGTTATCCTTAAGCCTAGATGAGTTACTCTCTCGAGTAGACGAGTTACATCTACCTGAGACAAATAAAAATGGATATAAATGTTTTTTCTGGGATTTGAACACTTGCATTACGATTCACGAGTCTAAGCTTTTACCGCTGCTTCATCCTCGCTGTCAATGAAAGAAAGGATAAAATTAGGAATGAAGGATCAAACCGGAGATAAAGAATTAATCAAGGCAAGATGGATACACAGGGTCACATTTACCTAAAGGGAAAATAGATTGAAAGCAGGAAATATAGATAAATTAATAAATGAATCTACAAAGAGAAAATGTGTTTATTTGTGTTTTACGGCATATCAACCTTTTTAGGTCATTTTGATCTCAATAAAAAGTGAGAAGATAAAAGATAGATCTATAAAGAGAGAATGCATCAAATGAAAACTGATTGATTAACAATTGGAAGACTTATGGAGCAGAGAAGACAAACTCCTACACCAGAAGATGGAATACTTTAGTGGAAGAAGATTAAACGACGAGAGACAAATTAAATCAGGAAAGACCGTTCAACAAAAAGATATCATTAATACAATAAAATGGTTTATTAAAACAGATCAAAAATAGGAGATTTTCAATAGAAAAAAGATTAAGATTTGGACAAAAAATTTAACTTTTAAACATTAATCATTTAGAATCTTAAGATAAGTTAAGACTAATCTCTGATTAACTGGAATTAAAGTCTGCAGTCGAAAATGAAAAATCCTTTTTGTGGAGCCAATTCAAT
The DNA here is from genome assembly GCA_034780655.1 of Idiosepius hallami. Lineage (NCBI taxonomy): Eukaryota > Metazoa > Mollusca > Cephalopoda > Idiosepiidae > Idiosepius > Idiosepius hallami. The sequence continues at coordinate 1,658 of JAUZSX010001141.1, forward strand.
TAAATAAAGACCAAAGGAGATTATGCATAAAGTGAACAACTTTAACAACTTCGTTCAGTCACGTTGGAGACAATGATTTTCGCCAGATAACTGAAGTTAAGCAATGTTAAGCCTGTCGATTACTAAGATAGGTGGTCACATTGGAATTGCAGTTGTAAGGACAAGTCACGTTGGAGATTCTGTTTTTTTCTAGATAACGGTTGTCAAGCAACGTAGGACCCGTTCAGTACGAAAATGGGTGACCACTTAGGAATACTAGGCCAGCCGACGATTCTTGGCATTAGCAGTCAAATTCATCAAGGCCTACAAACTGATGAACATACTATTCTCTCCCTGTTATCGCTCTACGCATCCACTCCTTCGCACTAACCGACCAGGCGAGCTGCTTAGTGGCTAATAATATTCTTGAATGAGGTTACCACCCTTTTTAACAAAATAGTTACCAAAAAAAAATATTTTTAAATAAGTGAATTTTCTTTTTCATTTTCATCTTATTTACACAAATTAAGTAATCATAATTATTATTTACAAATAAACCTTTTTTTTTAAAATTACAGTAAAGAATTTAGATAAGTTTTATTCTCGCTAATTAAAAGCGGTTAAACTGTTAAATTGAGGGTTTATAAAACTGAATTTTATAATATTTTATTGTTTTTTTAAAAATAGATTTTTTATTGGTTAATTTGGGTTTTTTTATTGTTGTTTTTTTTTGTAATTGTTTGTTGCAAATGAATTTCTTATTTGAATTTCAGGAAGATTTTATTCTTAAAAAATAATTTAAACAATTTCGAAATAATTTTGTTTTCTTGAAATGTTTGTACATTATTTTGATCATCTGGTTTTTTTTTTATTCATTAACTCAACAGCAGTTTTGGAACCTTTTTGTTTCCTTTGTGGAGACTTTTTTTTCCAAAGATTTTAGTTTTCTTTCCTTCAGCAGAACAATATTCTTTACTTCTTTTTTTTTCTTTTTTTCTCCTTTAATTTTTTCTTTCTTCTTATTTTTACTCTTTTTTTAAACTTACATTTTAAAACATTTTTTTAACTGGATAACTCTTCTTAAAATTGATTAGTGTATGAGACAGTAAGCTTTAAGATATAAAATGGGTTTAGACACAAATAAAAATTATTTGTTGAGTTTTAAGTTCTGAATCAATTTGAATTAAGATTTGTAGACAAGCTTTGAGTCGTTAATATCAGTTTTGTTATTTAAAATGTTGAATTATAACGTGGCCTCACTTCAGTGTGGAAGGGAGGGGACACAAATAAAACTGTTGAGAGGAAAGACCCGAAATGGTACACATTCTCTGCTGATGACCTTATAACGAATATATTTATTCATTTGAACTTTTGCGTCGTCGATAATCCAAAGACTTTCATAGATTGATGTAACATGTCGATATGATATATAAAAAAAGATAGGTATTATGTTTAGAAAGATCGTTTTAGATTGACATTGTAGCGGATAAGGTTTACAGAGTCTGGACAGAAACATCCGTGAAAAATTAAATGACACACTGATTGAAAGAGAATTAAGATAAAATTGGAAATGAGAGTAGAAGTCAGAGGATTGTAATCAAGAAGCATTTAATGAATTAAGAAAATTAAAATCAACAAAGCTGAGAGAAGAAGACCTAAAAGATCAAATCAAGAAAAAGAAATCGAGGAAGAATATATATCAAAAAGAGAGAAAGAGAAAAGGCCAGAGAGAAAGAAGGAAAGAGGCTAGAAAGAGGCAGTGGCGGGGGTACATAGAATAGAAAGAAGAAGAGAAAAAGAGACTAAGGAGAGAGAGTTAAATAATTTGTTTTATGGTATATCAAACCTTATAGGTCATCTAATGCTAATAAAAGTTATTTAAAAAATTGTCCATTATAAGCATTATCAATTTTTAATTTAAAGAATGTGTTGATCAATCCTTTCCCAAGCGTACTTCTTCAAATGTGAATGCAAACGGAGCGACTGGGATTTGAACTCGAATATAGCTATTTTAAAGTCCGATTGCATATTACTGTCCCATATGGACTTCCCTGAGTAAGACAGAAAAAAAAAGAAAACAATAAAAACATAATGACTGAAAAGAGAAATAAAAAAAATCATTAAATTAATGACGAAGAGAAAAGAAAAAGGAAAAATGAGAAAGAAAGAAACAGAAAGAATCAGACGAAATCAAGAAAAACAAATTTCTTGTAAGAATGGAAAAACTTCAATGATAATTCAATCTTGCTTTTTCGGAAGGTGAGGTTCCTCTACAGAGAATTTGGCAGATCTAAAACTGGTTAAGAAGCGCTGATGACGCCTCACCCAAAAGCAAAAAGAAAATTCATTTTCTATTTTTGTTTTGCTGACAAAAGTTGGAAGTTAATTCTGGATTAAAGGAACGTTTCGACTAATATTACCAATCCTTTCATCATTTGGCTTGAAACTTTTTTTCATTTGCTTTCATCTACTCTTACAAGCACTCATCACCAAAATTCTAATTTTTAAAAAACATAAATAGAATTTGATAGATTATGAAATACACAAGAACCCTCTACTTAATGTCAATTTAACCCTAACACTAATCCATTAAATAAATAATTTCTAAAAAAAAATACTAGAAAAACATGTAAAAGACAGCTTTTATACCTTGGGAAATGTATAAATCTCCTTATTCCCTCCATCCATGGATTAAATAGTGTAGTTATTGTTCCACTAACAACTTGTCTCTAAAGAAAGTTTTTTACGTGAATAATTACTCTTTGGACTAAATGTCAGAAAAGGTTGATATGCTATAAAGATTAGGAAGAAACTAATTAAGATTAAATATATTTATAGCACTCTGTATACAAGCCAGTTTTGCTGTTTTAAGCTCGTCAGTATAGCTCTGCAAACTGTGAGTCTTCTATTAATCGAAACGGTATCAGTTCGAATTTTAAATAGTTCTACTATCATTCTTCCCATAAAAGGGCTATTCCATAGAAACGTTCCTGGCATTACATGACCATAAAAGTTATAATGTCATTTAAAAAGAACTGACCATGAAATTATCATTTAAGTTTTTGCTTCGAGTCGTTAGTACAAATTATTTTTTATTCCTTCAAGAAAAGTCAACTGCACATCAAAAATTTAGCTGATGAAGATGACCTGATGAAGACCAAAGAGTAATTCAGTTGAAACCCAGTGAGAAACATAATAATAATGATCAGGACAATAGTCCAAATAACGTTTGCAAAGTGATTCCTTATCTTAAGGATTCCTAAAATCAGATTTTATATAAAATAGCACTCAACATTTCGAATTCGGCCAAATAATCATTTCTTAGAAAATATTTTGAAGGGAATGAAATTCTAGAAGATAAAGTATTTAAGAAAAAATCTTTCTTTTTTTCTTCTTCATTTTCTAGTTTATCTTTCATTCTTTGTTCTCTTTCAATCTTTTTCCTTCTCATTCTTTTTCATCATTTGTCTTAATCATTTATCTTTTCATTTTCATTCATATTTTCATCATCTCTTTCTTTCATTCATATCTCTATTTTCCTCTCTTTTTCATTCATATTTCTTTTTTATCCCTCTCTCTCTCTCTCTCTCTCTGTCTCTCTCTCTCTCTCTTATATCTCTCTCTTTCATTTATATCTCATCTTTTCTCTCTCTTTCATTTACTTCTTCTTCAATTCAATTTTATTTCCTTCTTTTTCTTCTTACGAATGGCTTTTTATTCACGTCATTCACCAGTTTCTTTATTTCATTAAAGATAAAATTGAAAATGAGAGTAGAAGTCTAGTTAGGATGATAATCAAGACGCATGTAATCCTTTAAATCCTGACTAAATAATAAAATTACCAAGTAGTTATTCGGAGCCATTATATAAGAGGAACATATTAAAGCTAAAATATTAGTGTATCTTTTTTGCCTTATGTTGTCAGGGCCGATATATCGGCTTCTTAGGGTTCTCTAATGGATTAAATAGTAGAAATATTGTCAAGCTATTCATAAAAGAATGACGTTTATTAAAATGTTCTTATTAGTAAGTCGGAAAAATGCCTTGTGCCTTCCATTGAAAAAAAAAAAACAAACTCGTTGATCCCTTTATTCTTTCATTCATTCATTATTTCCTTTCTTCCTTCATCTTTTGATTTCATTTTTTTTGTTAACAATTATTTTATCACTCTCTTTTTTTCTTTTTCTTCATATTTCATTCTTCGTTTTTTTTTTTTCAATTAACTTTCCTTCAGAAATATTCATCCAATCTTTCTTCTTCTTTAATTCCTTTTTTTTCTATTCGAAAATTTTTCTTCTACAGAATTTCCGTCCATTCTTCCTTCCTTCTAATTCTATTTTTCATAACTTAAAACCTTTTTCTTGGTCATCTCCCCTTTTAAAATACATTTCTTATTTCTTTCTGAATCCTTTTCTTCATAATCATCGACATTATTACTACCTTCACCAAGAAAGTTAGCTGATATTCATTATAATTTATTAAGCGATAGAAACAAATGAAGTTCTTAGTTTTAATACAAAATCATTTTGTCAGATTTTAATTTTCATTTAATTTGGCTCAAATTAAATTATTTTATTCCTCACAAAATAATCATTTAGAATTTAGATGTGCAACTTTTCTTGTTTTAAATATCAACAAATATTTTAATTTTCTACAACTTTATTTATATTTGTTGAATACAAACTCAAAAAACATTTTTATTCAGATTTTATTCATGAAAAGTAAACTGTTGAACATAGAAAAAATAAGTGAATAAAACTAGACTTAAAGAAACGTCCAATAGAAAAGATTGATGATTTTTTAATCGGTGAAAATAACAGTCATCTGCTTCAAATATTGTGGGAGAATCAGAGCATAAATTTTGGAGGCCTATAACAATGCAATAAATCAATTTTAAAGTTATTGAAATTACATAAATTAACTTCGAAATATTTTAGGTTAAAATATTCTGTCAAAGAAAAAGAAAAGTTGTTTAAAAATGTCTTTTGTTTTTGACTCTTCCTTAACCTTTGGATCCTAACTTATCTAAATTACCAAGCAGCTACTCAGAGCTGTTTTAATACTGTAACATATTAGGATCAAAATATTGGTGTGTCTCTTTTTGACTTATGCCATCAGGGCCGATATATCGACACTTTAGTTTCAAAGGATTAAATTTATTTATTTGCATTGAGATTTCATTTCAACACATAAAAATCTGCGTGTAAACAATTTTGTCATCCATACTTTATATTTTAGGGAAATTTGAAAACATTTTGGGTTTTATGAAAAAAATATTTCTTTTTTAATTTAGCTGTAAAAAGAGAAGTGTCATATTAAAGTTTGGTTTTGTTCGGTTTCTTTTGTTTTAAGGCATATTAATCTCATTGGTTGTTTGAAATATTTGTTGCTAAAATTAAAGAAAAAAAATAAGGTTGTCATTTAAAGTCGAAAATTTCCATTATTGACATAATCTAGTTTTATGAATAGTTTGTAGAAAATCTGGAATATTTTTCTTTCTTTTTTTGTTCCTTCTTTCGTTTTACTTCTTTTTTTATTTTTATTTTCTTGATTTAAAAAAAATGACAAAGTCTTTTTTTTCTGCTGAATGGATTTTATTGGAATTTTTCACTTCTGGATTTTTTTTAAAAACTCATTTTTTTCTTTCATTTCTTCAAAGGTAAGTTAGTTTGTTTATTGGAAATCTTGTTTTTCTTTTAAATACGAAGTTTTCTTTTTCTTTGTTGTTCAGTTAAGAAATGAAAAGAGTAGCCATGTTTATTTCTTTTAGGTAGGAATTTTTTATGGCTTTTTTTTAGTCATCATTTTTTTTTTTTTCATTTTAAAAAATATTTTCGTTTCTTGTTTGTTGTTTTTCATTCTATTCTTTTTTCATAAATGAGGAAATTCATTCATTTTCTTTTTCAGTCATTTATTTTTTCATATCAGACCATTTTTTTCTTTTTTTATTGACTCAAATTATTTTGTTTTTTCTAATTTATTTTTTGGAAAAAATAATTAAAAACTAGTTTTGTTGTAAATTATTTAAAAATCCGTTTTTAACAGAAATTAAAATTTCATTCAATTTTAATTTTTCTTTATTTCATTCAGAAGGGAAAAAAATTGTTGTTCAAAAAAAAAATTGAAATTTTAAGTAACTCTTAATCAAAAAAGAATTAAACATTAATCATTTTAGAAAGATAATTTCCTACATTAAACCAGATTCAAGTTTTCATAAAAATATTTTTATACAAATTATTATCATTGATAAAAATAAGAATTGTTTCGGCGAAAATGGATGATAATATTTGACGATGTGAAACCCAATAAAATAATACGAATATTGTTTGGTTAATTGGTAATCCACATTGCTAAATATTTGAAATAAAATTATAAAATAGGTGTGAATAATTCAATCTAATAATGGCAATTATTAAATTTTGAAAAAAAATTAGATCTATAAATATAAATGAAATATTTTTACAATCCATCTAGAGATTTATTTCGCCGTTCACGGATCATCAGGACGCCTCCACTAACCTCAAGTCATCCTCTAGTCACAATCAAATTCTAAACCTTCCTAAAATTCATTTCAAACGGTTTTCTCTAATAAAGTTAAAAAACAGTTCTGTACAAATGCAACTTTTATTAGTTTGAATCTGTGGTTTTTTTTTTTATTTGATGCCATCGTTTTTTTTTAATAACTATAATGGCTTCATTATCTCAAGAAAACAGGATTAAAAAAATAACTATTGGAGCTTAATTTTCTGAAGAGCTGCAGGATGTATCATTTCATACACCCACGACAATATACCTTTTATATTATAATAAATACATTGGTATAAATTAGAAAGAAAAATTATTAGGTCTTCCGAGAAGTTCATAAAAATATGCAAAATATGAATATTTATGCAATTTAAATTGTTTATTAAGTTTATCGTGTAACTGTCAGCAACCGGGTCGAGTGCACCAAAAAATTGAAGTAAAATTAATCGGCTCTGATCAAAGCAATGCGTAGTTTGATGCAATAGGACAATGCTGGAGCCACACACCAGACGACCAAAGACAATTTTGAAAATAATAAGAATGATAATAAAATGATTGTTCTCGGCATTAAATGACCTAAAAAGTAGATATTCCGTAATAAGCAAATCAAAACAAACTTTTTTATTTGATTTATGTTGTTGGAATTGAAGAACTTAATGTGATTCAATTCTTTATCTTTTGACTGGAAATAGAGAAAGTGGATTCAAAGGACACGAAGCTTATGGTTGATATGCCGTGAAACAAAAACGTTATTCATTAAATAACAGATGCGTGAACTACCAAAATTCTTGTCAGGCTTCTTTAAACAAACAATTTCTTGACAGCAACTAAGAACAAAAATAATCTTTGTTATAGAAAAGAAAGAGTTTACTAACGTTTAACAAAAAATCTTTTTCTAAACTCAATAATAATCAAAATTTAAAACAAAATAAAAATTTCTAAACAAAAAAAATTAGTAATGAATAAAAAATAATGAGTTTTAAATATTTATGTTTCAAAGTCTTTAAAAAATCATTTAATTGAACAACAATTCTTTTTCTTTTCAATTATAACAAAAAGATTAGAAAAAAAAGAAAAAAATCAGCTTTTAATTATCGACACTAATTAACAATGACAAATGATCGCTTCATTTTTAATTGTCGGTAATTTATACTTATTAGGTTGTACCATATGAAATGTCCCATTGAAATGTCTTGTTTTACAAAAGAATAACAAAAAGAAAGACACATAATTAAGTTTTTGAGGGGTTTTTTTTCATGGAATTTAATTAAAATTCCGTTCTTTGTCTTTAAGAATTAAAATGGTTTTCAGGAATTTGAAGAATTATTTAGAAACTGTTTGCAAATGACTTTTTAAACAACGAGTCTATGAATTGGTCTAATGATTTGCAACATTTTAAGACCTCTTTGGGTTTTTAGCTTTCTCATTTCTTATAAATGACGTTCATCTATTCGCCCAACTTTTAGTCTACAAAAAATTATTTGAATAAAGTTTTCTCAAAAAATATTTTTAATTTATTTCATTTAATAGTTTTTTTTGTTTTTGTTTTGAACAAAGAAAATTTTTGGTTGGCCAAAAAAATCCTATTTATTTCACTAAATGACAAAATAATGTTTCACAGGTGTATCATCTAAAAAACAAAATATGTTTAACATTATATCCTATTAGTTAATAACTGTTTTTTATATATAATAGGTCTGATGTTATTGAACCCGAAACACACAATGAGGTTAAAATGTTAATATCAGTGCAGAATTAAACTCAATTGCATATTTTATTCATTTCTTGGTTCTTTCTGAAAATGAATTTGGTAATTAGAATTTCATTTGAATTAAAAATATTTCTCATTTCTTTACGTGAGTCTTATTCAAAAAGTCATGTTTACGAGGCTTTTGTAAACTAGGCTCATTCTAAACGTAATAATTGTTTTAAAAAGTAATCTTTTAAAAACTGAAAAGGAAAAAAACTAGTCACTTTTTGTTTTCAATTTATTTTTTCTACATTGAAAACGATAGTGTACTTTTGCCAGTAATAAACGAGGCAGACTACTTTCTTCCTCGGAACGTGCTTTGTCACTCACATTACTCTTGTAACTTAAAAGACTTGGGTTTTTTAACCACTATTAAGTTTTTTTTTTATTAGGTAATAGTTTAGCCCATCATCATATCGTATCGCAAAGTAATGTGCGTGGTGTAACAATTGATTTCCTCGAAAGGAGTAGCAGGGGAACTTTTGTTATTTGCCCTGGTACAGTGTCTGGTATTAAATGGTCACCCATCTAACCACTGACCAGGCTTAACGTTGCTTAACTTTGGTGATCTGACAGGAGCAAGTGTCTTCAACGTGACTTGACCTTACAAATTCAGCCAAAACAATATTTAAGACAGGATAGAAATGGTAATACGTTTCAAAAAAGATTCTTGAAGAATTTTTTTTTTTTTTTGAAGAAAGAAAAATAAGTTTGAAATAAAAAAAAATTATTCTTGAAAAATATTTTTTTTAAATAATTTTATGCGTGTAAAAAATGGCAATCATTTCATCGAGTCTAACGAGTCGGATTTTGAAGGAAATGAATTTAATTTTGTCGTCTTTCTCTTTTGAAAACCTTTGTAAAATTAGACATTTTTTTGTATGGATGAACCTAATTTAAGTATGGAAAACTTTTTTTAAGATTTAACTTTTTACTGAAATTAATAATTTTTTAGTGCTTTAATTCATTTTTTGTTGGTTTCATTTAATGTTGTTTTTGTTTGTTTGTGTTTTGTTTCATTTTAAATTTTTTTTAAAAAAGACAAATTTTTTTTCTGTTTCATTTTACGAGAGAAAATTTGTAGATTTTGTTGAAAAAGCTCAAAAAATTCGATTTTCATTTTTAATTAATTTTTTCATTTCTATTTTCATAATTGTTCTTTTTTGCGTTTTAATTAATTGCATTTTCTTCGTCATGAATTTTTTAAAAATCTTCCGCTAAAAATCACTTTTAATAATTCATTTGGATGCCTTGTTTTTATGTGGAGGAATTTGGAATCTCTCTTTAAAAAAAGAAATACTTTTCAGAAATGATTAACCAAGGACTTAACAGTCCACAGCCACTGAGCAAATTTGCCAATCCAAAATTTGCGGATTTTAAAACCTTTTTTTAAGATTTAAATAAGATTTTATTGTTGGGTTTTGGATTTATTTAATGGAATTAAAAAAAAAACAGAAACATGTTTTTGGCAACTTGTGTTCTACCAACCAGACCATTGGCGCTTCTTGCTGACCACAGATGATCATCTTATCTTACTTATCTCCATCAACGCTACATTTCTATTTTACTAGAAAAGGAACTTTTGAGTAGGATATACATATTTATGTACACACACATATAAGCTCACAAAAACTTACCCACTATAATTATGGGTGGATATATGTATAATAAACACACACACATGTATATATAAATGTATTACTTGGGTTGGTTTGTTGTAAAGTTTGATTTCTTTTTCTGTTCTTCAACCTTTTTCTTTTTGTTATTTTTGTTTATTTCTTTGAGGGTTTTTTTTGTTATTTTTCTATGTGTTTCTTTTTTTTATGGGGGGGGGGATTATTTTTTTATTAAGTGTTCATTGTTTGTCTTTTTTTATTTTTTGCTTTATTTTTCTTTTTTGTTATTTTCTTCGTTGTCAATTTGTGGCTTCTAATTTATTTTTTGATTTTTTAAATGTTTTCTTACTGTTAACATTTTGGCCAAATTATTCCTTTACTTTTCGGGGGGGGGGTGATTATATAATCAAACTTGGAAGGATTACTTCTATAACAGTCATTAGAATGATTATAGATATAACAATGGATGTGGATTTCTTCGTCACTGAATAATCATTGCATTAACTTTAAAAAATTTTTTCAAATCAAGAACTGTTACACTAGTAGAACGCTGGAGAGTGTCGTCAGAAATATTGTAGCAAGGATCCTGGCAAATTTTCGGGTCTTGTAATATCAAACTTTCCTCCTCAAGCAAACCCGATCAGAGATAATCAATACCAAGTCGACTCTCCATGAGCGCACTTTCGGACGGATTAAATCGTGGCTTGGATCCAAACATAACATTCTTAGCTTTTCGAATTGGCTGAATTCAAGTGACGTGTGTTTTATTACGCGAATTTAATATATAAATTACGAGACTAAAAGTAACTTAAGTGAAGGAAGAGAATAAATAATTATATTGAACCTAATCTTTTTAATAATGAAGGTGTGTATATACATGTTTGCGACCATATACACACACGCACATATGAAAATAGTGCTATAGTTATAAAAAATTAAAAAAAAAGGAAGATAAACGTTCAATTATGTTCAAGGAAAAAAATCCCTTGAGGATTTCAGTTTGAGTTTTGATTTTATCTACAAATAAAACTAAATCTCGAAGTGAATTGAAGAATAAAATAACAACAATATGCAATATAAAAGAGAGGAAATTTTTAACCATAAAGCTTGATATTATATTCATTGGTTGATCATAAACCCAAGTTCGACACAAGGCCATTTACGTGCTTATTATATTCCTGAGTTTTTGTAATCAGTGTTGCCTTTCACCTAAATCACTTACTCTCCCGAGATAACGAGCTTCATCTGCCCGAGGCAACTTAAGGTGAAGGCAATGGTTTAGGATTTGAACTTGTTTTATACGATTCCAGAGACCAAGCTTTTTTCAATGATTGTTATGGTGTCAATTTATTGCTAAATTTTATTGATGTTACGAGTCGGTGAATTCCGATATGAGATAACAAGAAGTGTTCAACCATCATTTGGGGAATTCTTAATGCAATGAGACGGTGCACGAAGTGATAGCAATTATAAAGAAATAATGCAAATTTTATACAAGAACGATACCCTTTTCCAAAAAATATTGTTATGGAAAAAAATTAATGTCTAATGGTGTTTAGACTTTGGATTCATAATATACATGCCAAAATCCTGTTTTTTTATTTGCATTCGGATTGAGATTATACCCTAGGGAAAGGTATGAACCAATTTTAGTCCTTTTAGCTATGGCTTCATAAAGTAAGATGTTTTCCAAAATGATTATTCTTGACATTAAATGATCGAAAAAGTTTTAGATAACATTAAAAAACTAATTTAAGCAAGTAAACATAAATCAAGCCATCATCATCATCATCACCACAAGAAAGAAATTTCCTGCTTTATTGGAAGTCCCGATTGTTGAAGTTAAAATGGATGAACGATCCATTTGAAATAAGAGATAGCATTACAAAATGAGCCTTAGCATTTAACTGTGCATTTGCAGGTTTTTTTTTTTGACAATTGGATCAGACTTTTTTTACGTCTGAAAATTTAGTGAAGTGAAATACTGACCACACAAACATGGAGATGTCCAACTTTTGGGTCCTTGCAAATAAGGACAAAAGAGATTTTAAGAGAAAGAAAAAGTCGACGACTTAAAGGAAGGAGAATTTCAATATTAGAGCCAGATTTTTGTTTCTATTAACAAATGGAGAAATGATTACCATCCAAATGTGAGAGAAGTGATAACTATTAAATTCTAATGAATGATAATAATAGGACATCAAAATAACACAGAAGGTTTTTGAAGACGGAAAATAAAACATTAGATTACTAAATCGGGAAAAGAAGGGCTTCCATTCCGCGACTACAAGGTGGCCAGATATGCTGGAATGCTAGAGGAGGCTTATTGTCACTTTATTTTCAATAGTCACTACTAGGTGTTGGCAGAGTGAAACTGTAAATGAAAGATGTGCACAATAGAAGCAAAACGATGAAAGCCTAAGCAAATGTTGCACCAGACAGTCTTTGGGTGAAATGGTGTTGATCCGGTTTGAACCCATGAGAAGATTTGTTGTCACTCTGAATCCAGTGAAAATTACCGGTTGTTGGGTGTACAAACTGTCAGTAGTTGGTGTTGGACCTTTAAACAATAATAGAACTATCATGAATCATAGATTGTTTATAGGAATTTGGGAAAGGGGGTACATCATATCGTATCGATTGAATTTAGAGGGATTAGGTTAATTAATTATACGGTCAAATCGGGTTTAGAGACACCCGTTCCTATTAGATCGCCGAAATGAGCCTGTTCAGTAGTTACATGGGTGACCACTTAAGAATTCTACGTACTGTATCACGTACTAAGATGAGAAATACTCAGGTTAGTGTGAGGGTGGGAGTGGCTAAAACCACTGGGTAAAGACACACTTAGTCTTTGGTTGGACAGGCATCTATACCTGCGGCTGGAGACTGACTGCTTTGGAAATTCAAATTCACATGTGACTCGCTTCTGAATCATGTGTGTTTAGTGGTTGAGCTGAATTAGCCAGCAGGAGGTCAGTATGTCGACTCAGATAAAAATTAGGTTCTGCTTTGTTTGACTGTTTTTATACAGTTTTTTTTATTAAAATGTTTGTATGTGTTTACTAAAATTATAAAGTGTATGAAAATAATTATCCATGTAAAAATAATAATCAAGCTTCATCAAATAATGTTCTGACAACGATAATCTGTGTTTAATATTGAATACCACAAAAATAATCCAAATCAAACTGATGATTGTCATCTCAAAAATTCTGATTAATAAAAAAAAATTATTCTTGTAATAAAGATGAGAACTAAAGTCAAATTAATTTGAAAAACATTAATTTGAAAGCTTCATCTAAAAAATTCAGGAAAAGATGTATTAATAAATTTTTTTAAAAAAAGAACATATATCTGGATACATATGGAGAGGCAGACGTTCCCTATGTGTCGCAAGACTTCCTCACTTGTCAGATCTATACCAATGAAAAAAAATTTACAAAATAATTATTAGGACTAAGTAAAAAAAATATTATATGTCTATGTTAGAATATTTATATCTATCAATTTGCATCTCTTTTTATGCAAATATATCTTTGCTAGAATACTTTAGTATATTTAGGCTACCATTTGTAATTTATGGTAGAAGATCCGCAAGGCACATTCTGTGGTGTGTGCCCTAACATTTCTGAGCGCGGCACTGTTATATCTGGAGTGCAGGGTTTAAGGTTTGAATAATTTCAAAAGAAAGGCTAGACTTCTTGAAAATAATATTAAAATACATCGAAGCTATTGAACAATTTGAGCGTTCAGTGAATAAAGGTAGTTGTTGTTGAGCAGGAAGACCTCCTCTCACTTGTTTGGCCTTGAAGTTTTCCGCATGAGGCTTCATTTTATATACAAGTAAAACTAAATGTCGAAGTTAATTGAAGAATAACAATTTGTAATATAAAAATCTTCCTGTTTTTATAGAGGTTTTCGCAATCTCAGACTATCATGAGGCTCCCAGTCCTCACCCTAGGTGGTAACTAATGAAGGACATTTTTAGCCGCTGTTCGGTTGGTGTAAGAGGGGTGGGGAGGGGAGAAGCCTTTCAGTTAGAATGCTTAATGCATTCGACTGATCCTACCACAAACTGCCGACCAGCCTCGTACAGTACCTGATATTCCAAAATGGTCACTCATCTTAGTACTGAACAGGCTGTACGTTGCTTAACTTCGGTGAGCTTTACCGGTGTTTCTAACGTGACTTGACCGTACTGATTTGAAAGAAAGTTTGGAATTCTTGGAAATAATATTAAACAATATCGAAACTTTATTCACTAAATATTTCAAATAAATACAGGGTTGATGTTGTTGTTGTTGTTGTTGTTGTTATTAAAATGAGTATTTCTTTTTTTTTGTATTGTTTATCTTTCTAAGAAATTTTCGTTTTGTTGACATCGACGATTCTCCTCTATTTTTGGAAACTATTGTCTTCAATGTTCATTTACTGTTCTGTTCAGTGCACTGAACAGGCTTTTATTTATTTATTTGTTTGGTGTTGTCAATTGTTGCTTTTGTTCCTTTCTTGTTTTCTCGGGTTGGGGAACACAAAAAAAAGAAACACAAAAAAAGAAACACAAAACATTCACACAAAAAATAGACAAAAATTTTTTAGTTCCTCACTATTTTTTTCTCATTCTTCCACACAACTTCCATTCTTTCGTCCTTCGTTTTGTGTCAAAGTGAAACATAATTACCTCCCCTATTTACTCTTTAATGATAAGAGGGAGAAAAGCATTTTTTCTACCTTTATATTGATGATGATTTTTCTTCAACAATTCGAACCTTTAAATCTTTTTGTTTTGCAAAAATCATTTAAGTTTTATTTTTTGGCAGCTGAATTGTATTTAACAATTTTACAATCAAATACAGCCCGTTTTTTTTAATCATTATTTATTTTCTTCTTCTTGTTTATTGAACAATTCCAGCACCCCTTTTTTTATTTCCTGAACCACAAATTTCCTGTGATGTGATTTTTGATGAATCAAACGTGTTTCTAAATAGAGGTTTATTCTAGATTAAAATTGATAGGATAAGATTTATCTGTTATCGATTAAGATTGATCTGAGAGAAATTTCTACATCAAACTGAACACTTGGAATAAAGAAAAGATATTCTCATAAGTTATTTGCAGGGACGTAATAAATATGTTTTTAGTTAAGAATATTCTTGTCACAGTCCTATTTATTGGCCTAATTCAATATAATAAAACAATTTAAATTCAGTTAAAAAAGTTTACGAAGAATAAATCAAAACTGAAAATATTAATAACAATGATGATAATGATGGTAGTAGGAATCATAGTAATAATAATAACAATAATAATAATAATCTCACTATAAAAAAGACTTAACTCGCAGAGAAAAAAAAGAAGAGAGTAAATATTCAAATTTTTTTTTTTTTGGAATTATAAAGAGAAAAACAAAATTCTAGAAGAAAAAAAATTCAAAGAAAAAAGTGTGCGTTTGGGAAAAAGACACCAACTAAAAATTGCTTTTTAGAAGCCAAATATAAAGACGAAAATTATTGTCTTCATAAAACAATATCTAGCCTCATCGAAACAATTGTAAATTTAACAATATAGAGAGGTGGACTATAGCCTGCATATTAAATATACAAATTATCAAAACATAGGGGGCTAAGGACGTGATCCACCGTGGGTAACAGGGGTGGGTGCGAAAATAGTTTTAAAATAGCATTTATTTATCGTATATTATAATGTAATTAAATGGTGCTTTAGTTTGAAGAAAAATCTAGTTTCATAAATGTTTGGCTAGGTTTTTCTTAATTTGGCACGTAGTAACCAATAGCTCTCCAGAGTTACCCCGCACTTCCAATAATCAAAGCATTAAGTATTTCAAAATGAGGTGTTGCCCTACTTGATTAATAGAGTTATATAGGGTGACGTAGGAGACAATAGAGTAGCATTTGATCGAATCGCCCCATGTGATGTTAATACTAGCTACTGTTTCTTCAGACCTGTATGTAGTAGACTACAAAAGATACGGATATCCAAAAACCTCTAAATGTTTGCTTAAAATAGTAAAAATATCTGTTGATGATAAAAGAACAATATATAAATAAATAAAATAAATGATTTTTTTTTTTCGTTTCTAAAAATTATTTTATTTGAAACGAACCAGAAATTTTGGCTGGTTTTTCTCTGTTGCCTTTCTAGCAGCAGCGGCGGCAGCGGCAGCAAAGGAATTTTGTGGAGCAGGTGCTTTGTGGGGAAAGCTTTCTGAAATCAGACAATGGTGAAACCCTGGACACCTGCTACTCAAACTTCCAGAGTAATTTTCTAAAATTTTGAGAAAGTTCCAAGCAAAACAAAACGGAAAGTCAGTGAGAGTTTGGATCGGAAAGAAAAAAAAAGTGTTTGAACAGAATTTGTGAAAATATGAAAGAAAGTTGAGCCATTTTTGATATTGAATGAGAATCGCAACCCAACGCAGGGGAACACACAAACACACACACAAAGAAATTTGGGCAGCGACGGTAGGGCATTGGTAAAAGCTCGGGCTCTTCAATTGTATAACGAGAGTTCAAAACCCAGTCAAAACCATTACATTCAGTTAAGCCGCCTCGGGCAGATGAGGCTCGTTAATTTGGAAGAGCAACTCATCTAGGTGATGGGTAACACTATATTTAAAACCCAGGTATATACAGCACGTAAAAATGGCCCTGTGCCAAACTTGGTTTTGTGCTCTACCAAGTAAATATGATACACACACAGAAATACACACTGTTACACATATTAAGAAATATAATATTTTGGGCAGCGACGGTGGACCAGTGGTAAAAGCTCGGGCTCTGGAATCGTATTACCCGAGTTCAAATCCCAGACGCGTGTTTGAACGCCAGACCTTCCATTTACGTTCACATTTAAAATAATATCCTTGAGGAAGGGTGGGAATCCCATATTCCTTCATGTTATGGATTATATAGAATTGTTCATATGGATTCATTAAACAAAAACCTGCGTGTAAGCAATTCGTTTATCAAAAACTATTTTTATTGGCATTAAATGACCTAAAAAGGTTCGATACGTTGTAAAACACATACAGACAATTTTATCCGCCTTAGTTCCATTCTTTTTATTCCTTTCCCAGTGGTCCTAAATTCTAATTATCCACAGGCAGAGTATTTGAAATGAAACACAATTTGTAGTTTTAAAGTCTCTAATCACTGCACAGTTCCATTGTTCATAGATTTGGAAGAGTATCTCATCTTGGTGAACGGCAACACTGATTTAAAAAGCTCAGGAATATAATGTACCTGTAAAAAATTACCTTGTGCCTTACAAGGGTTTGTCTTCAACTAAGTAAAAAAAAAAGACAATATTTATAGTTTCTAAAATAACTCACGAGACCCGCATCAATTCATACAAAATCACAAACCAACCTATTCAAATCTTTTTACCTGTTTGAATATAAGCAATCAGATTTCATTTTTATCAAAATTAAAATTACGATTACTTTTTTTATTGAAAACTTAACTCATAAATAAATCGTTAATATTTTGAAAATTTAAATCTGATAAGATTGATATATCAATAAAAAAAGAAATAAAATCAAACAATCGGCCACAAACGTATTAAACATACCTCCCCCCCCCCAAAAAAAAAAGAAAAATTCTAAGAATCAGAAAAAATAATTAAAAATGGTTGATAGATTATTTTAAGAATTTCTTTTCCACCATTTTTGTATTTATTGACTTTTAAAATCTTGAATTATTTTCATAAAAAAAACAAACATTGTTTTTCCATTCTCTTCATCTTTTTTAATCAAACGAAAAGCGGATTTTTTCTTGAATGTCAAACACAATTACCCAAAAGATTCTTTTTTTTAATTTAGGAAAAAACTAAACAAAAAAATAAATATACAAAATTAAACATAAAGGCACAAAAATAATATTTTTTAATCTATTTTTAGTTAAATAAATAATACTAACATTTTAATCTTTTTTAACATTATTTCTTGTTTGTTTTAATTTTTTTCTTTTTATTTCAACATTTTTATTTTTCAAAATTCAAACAATTTCGCTTGGCTTTTTGACATTTTAAAATTAATTTATCAGATAAAAAAATAACCAAAATATTTTAAAAATCAGTCCAAATTTACTTGAGTCATTTTCAGAATTTATTTTTAAAGATAATTTTTAGAAGAAAAAAAATCATATTCTAAAGAAATGGATAAAAAATATGAAATATTATTTTATAAAATATTTAAAGAAAAATTTTTTCATTTTGATGTAAATTTATATGATGCAATAAACATAAAAACAACCTGTAAAATAATTATTATAGAAATAATTTCTTTTAACCAAAAAAGATATTTTTATTATGAATAATTATACGAATAAAAAAATAAATTTATTGCACATATATTAGTTTCCCTTTGCCTTTAAATCCTGACTTAGCAAAATTATTGACAGGTGCCATTCTTTTAGAGGACCCTATTACGGTCAAAATATCGATGTCTTCCTTTTTTGCCTTAGGTATTAGGGCCGATATTTCGACCGTTTAGGACACAAAAGATTGAGTGAATTAATCAATTGTTTATAGAATTTATACTAATATGAATATTTCTTCAAAATTTGAAAAAAAAAATATCAAAAAATTGTTTTAATTAAAAATAGCAAGAATTCAAATATATGAATTTGTTTTTTTACGACATATTAACCTTTTAAGGTAATTTCAGGCCGACCTTGATAAACCCTTTTGTCCACTTGTAATTTTTCTTTATAACATAATAAGCATTGAATGTGGAGATTGATACCTTCTCCAAGAGCATTAACCAATAATTAAAGGTTAAAGGCACCCCTTTGATGTGAACATGCGTATTTTGGTTCGGAATTCAATCCACTGTTACCAGTGGACTTTCCCCCAAAAAATCTGAATTAATTCAAAATTTCAAAATAATACTAAAACAAAAAAATTCAAACTAAAACTTTATTAAAGAATTTGCAAAACGATGAAATAATTGGTTGGTAGGTTTGGTTGGGTTTAACGACCTATCAATGTTTTAGATGAAATAATATTAAATAAATTCTTTTGATTTAAAGAATTGCGATAATTTTTTTCTAAATTAAAATATTTAATCATTTTTTTTTTCATCGAATAAAAAATTCATCATTTTGATCAATTCAATTTTTTTTTCATACTTATTTTGAATCTAGTTCTTCCCAAAAATAATTACAAACAAAAACCTAAAAAAAAACTAACAAAAACAAAATATAAACAAGCAAAAACTGTAAGACGAGTAAACTAGATAGAGCTATTTAAAGCCTTTTTTAGCGTTGAATGACTTAAAGAGAGTCGATATGCTAGTTAAATCAATCAATTATTCTTATACCTTTTGTTTCAAATAAATTTATTATAACTGCTAAATCTGAATTCTCTTTCTTCTTTACAATCTAGACTTTAAAAAGAAAATCAGTAACCCTTTCTTCTCTTCACAAAATTAATAAAAGTTTAAAAATCTTTCACGCATTCAACTGTCAGTTTTTTATTCATTTTTTGAACATTTATTCACCTAAAATTTGATTAAATAGTTGGGAAGAAAAATTAATGAGAACCAATTTTTAAATCTAAAGAAAAAATACATAAATTATATTAATTATAAAAACATTTCATCTTAAAAAAAGAAAGTTTGCAATAAAAAAAATCACAGACAGATAAATCGTTAAAATCTAATTTATTGGCAATTTACCAATAAAAGCTTTCACTAATGCCTTATTATTGCTCTCTTTTATTATCATCATTATCATCATTATTATTAATTACTCGCTCATTATTGTTTCATGTTAATTTTCTCTCACTTCTCATTAGATGTGTTATAAAATACTACTCTAGCTAACACTATTGGTAATAATCATAATCCCCAACATTCATCAATGTTTTCCTTCTAAAAAGCATTCAATCGTTCTTTTATTGCCTTCATTGTTTGGCTTGAACCACCGTGCGATATTTTAAAGAAACATTTGTCATACTCTTCTGATCGAATTCAATATTAAACGGAACACCAGTTCTGATATAAAATAAGCGATCAATGATTTCATTTTCTGGAAGATTCTATATTAGACAATCAACAGTTTGTAAGACTTAATGTCATCCCGTTTGATTCAAGATCGGTTAACAAAAATCAAGAACATTCTAAAGACTGATTTCAATTACTTAACTCATAACAATTATGGCAGCGAAGTTGGAGCATTAGTAAAAGCTCGGGCTATGTAATCGTAGTATGCGAGTTCAAATCCCAAGCAAAAACCATTGTATTCACCTTTAACTGCCTCGGGTAGATGGGGCTCATTATCTCGTGAGAGCACCTCATCTAGGTGAAGAGTAACACCGAATGTAAAAAACCCGGATAAGAGCACGTAAAAATGGCCTTGTGTCAAACTTGGGTTGGTGCTCACCAAGTAAATATAATATTCATAACAAATCTTTTTTCCTTAATTAAACTAACCGACCCTCTAAGATTTGACAGTCAGAAACTACCTAAATCGACCCGAATTGATTGCCAACTGCGTGCAAAACAGAGAGCAACATTAAAACGAGTCTTATTGGAATTTAACAATTTCTTGTCAGATTCTATTTTTTATGATTTCTCAACCTGTAGTCTTTCGGTCCTTGCAATATTGCACACAAAAGACAGAAAGAAAAAATCTTGAAATTATTGCAACGACACGAATTCAAACCTCAATACAGAAAAAGTTAATATGCCGTAGAAAAAAAAATCAGTAAATCTTTGAAATTTCGACCCTTTTTTTTTGTTTCATTTTCTTTATAGCTTCAATTTCCATTTTAAAAATCAGTTTTATTTTATTTAAAAAGTAGAAAGTTTGTCGCCCAAAAGAACTACGTGAGAATTAAATCTAATCTCTTCAGTTTATCTCAGAAAAAATTTGGACTAATCAAAATTCTTATAATTTAAGACCATTATATATATATATATATATATATATATATATATATATATAAAGACTC
>JAUZSX010001250.1:0-22499 GCA_034780655.1 Idiosepius hallami
AGAGAGAGAGAGAGAGAGAGAGAGAGAGAAAGAGAGATGGATGTGTGCGTATATATATATATTAATGGAATTTATATTCCGACTGTATATCATATATAAGTAAACCGTATTAATTATAGAGTTTGATTTAGATAAGTCATACTGATAATTTCTAAAAGAATGAAATAGATCTATATGCAAATTTCCAAATTATTTATTTAAATTGATTTCTAATTGTAGTTAATAAGTTTTTTCTATGATTATATATATTTATATATATATATATATATTATCTGTGTAGTAAGGTTGCTTGAATTTATAGTTAGAGTGCTCAAAATGAGTGATAGAGCGTGTATATTAATTAAGTGTAGTCACAGAGTCAACAACCTTCGGCAACTGTCAGTTTCTCGCCTGCACGGTCATCAGGCCGAATTTATATATATATATAAATATAATGCATACATGACTAATAAATAAAGTGTTTTTTTATTTAAATAAAGCTAATACATAATTTTGATATCAATATATTTGATTAATATTTATTAGAAATCATAAGTGCAACTCATTCAAATTAAAATCACAAACTTAAGATTTAAAAACAGTTCCTTATCCATTAAGTGACGAACGAGATTATCATTCATGGCTTTAACCCTTTAGACCATAAGAGGCCGATATATCGGCCTTAGTAACCAAAGGCAAAAATAGAAACACAGACATTTCGACCCTAATATGGTTCTTAAGTAGAACGGCTTTAAGTGACTACTTGGTAATATTGCTAAATCAGGGTAAAAAAGTGGAGGATGAAATATGTGTGTGTTTCTCTTTTTTGCCTTAAGTCGCTAGGGCCGATATATCGGTTCTTTAGGGTTTAAAGGGTTAAGTTGTATTTAATTGCGATTCATTGTACTTTCTCTTTCTCTGTATTATGCATACATATACACCCAAGAGAGCGAGAGAGACAGAGAGGGGGAGAGAGAGAGAGAGAAAGAGAAAGATTAATACATAGATAGATAATATTTGTTTAAATCTATTATTGAATTCTTCTCCACACATACCGGGCCGAGAGCGCAATTCTGTCCGCTATTCTTAGTATTGAATGGTTAGGTTTTAATGACCTTCTCAAGTTCATTCTTACTAATTTTATTTTCGACTGAATGTAACAGAAACTCGACTCTCGTGCCAAAAGAACCCAAATGCTTGCGAGATGATCAGGTTTGAGATCGACTAAGGGCTTTATTACAGTCGAAGGTGAATAACAATCATTCTTTTTAGGAGAGAGACAGAAACACAAGATTACAACAGTTGAAACATTTACATTCAAATGATTTCAGTACAAGTTTTGCTGAACTAATTATTCACCCGAAGCCAAATAAATTATAGGAATTTGGATCAAGTCAAAGTGCCTTTAAGACTATGCACCAACCCAGTATTTGATTATATATATATATATATATATATATAAAGCAGGGCTGAAATCGAATGCTGTAAACTGTGGCTCTCTGGTTTGTTTTTATTTTCAATTCTATTATCATCTTTTACGTCATAAAAATGTATTTATATATATATATATACAACATAATTAATACACAACAAATATATATATATCTATATATATCTAGACAACATAATTAATACACCACAAATATATATATATATATATATATATATATATATGACAACATAATTAGTACACCACAAAAGAAACATAACTGAAAAAATTGAAACAAATTTACAACAAAACTTTTGTTTATCTTAAATGTTTTTCTTCATTCAAATTAAATTTCGTTTTTTTTTTTCAAAATATTTTATTTTTCTTCTAATTTTAAAATATTCTTTGCAACACGGGACATAAGTTATATTTGAATTTGCTTCTGTGAAAGTCTTCAAAATAACAGTAAATAACAGTAATAATAATGTGAATAATTTTTCTTTATTTGAATTATTTGTTTTATGGCATATCAATCTCTTTTAGCTCATTTAATACAGAGAAAAATCATTTTTGATAAACATTCTTTTACTTGTACATAGTTATTTGAATAACTATGCGCACTATTTAATCCATAGCTATAGAGATTGAGGTGGATTCATACCTTTCCCAAGAGGAATTGGAAAGAATCCAAATTCTTTTTTTTGCTCTAGGCATATGTCAATGCAAATACTTTTCTATGAGAAAAACAAAATTTAATTTGTTTGCTTTCAAAATCTTTCATTGTAGATTCACAAAATGAAATAAATCCAGAAATATTTAATAAGCAGTTCTTTATTTCTGCTCTTTGAGAAAACTTTCAAAAGTTGATCACAGAAAAAAAACAAAAAAAAACCTTGAACCGACAAATTAAAACTTTTAAAAAACATTCATAAGAATATTTTTTTTTAAATGTATGATTTCCATTTCAGACATTTTTATTTTTAAGGATAAAAAAAACTTTCAAAATTGAGGATTTTTTATTCAATCATTGAATTTTCACAAAGAAAATCTTTTTAGTTTTTCTAATTTAAACTTTATTCAGATTAACATTCAGTTTTGTTTTTTATCCTTATTTTCAAAAATGAAATTCAAAAGAATTGGTCCTCATTGATCTCATTCTTCTATACAAATGTCAATTGTTACTTGAATTTAATTGGAGACAAAGGAACAATTAAAATATCAAAGTGCGTGTGTGTGTCGCATATAAAAAAATATCATTATCCCAATGAGGGATAAACATTACTTTTACTTTGAAACAATTCTTATTTTTTAATTATTCAATAAAAATAATATTAAAAAAGAAAAAAAAAAGAAAAAACAAAATCCAAGAGCGAAATTGAAATCCAAGTTTAATATTTTGTGAAAAAAAGGTTTGTTTTTAAGAAAGAATTAAATTTGCTTTCAAAATAAGAATTAAATATTGACAATCTTTTTCTTTTAATGGTGACATATTTTAATGAAAAACACAAAATTGAAACACGAGATCTGAAATTTAGACACAGTATTTGAAAATATTCAGCTGATTTACAAATAAAAGAAAAAAAAATTTTTTTACAAAGAATAAAAAAAAAAATCTAATAAATTAAACATTCATTGTTGGCCAACAAAAAGAGAAGCCATTTTGTTTTAATGATTGATTTGCATTAGAAAAAATATTAACTAAATTCCTCTTAAGAATTATCTTTTTTTTTTATCTACTTTATAAAAAGGTGGATGCATGCATGGGTGGTCTTTACACTATTCTAAATAAACTGTGGAAATCAAGTGGAAAAGAGAATTCAAGAGGAAGAAAACAGAAATAAAAACTGGTTGAGATTTTAGAAAAAAAAATGGCTGCTTAAAGAAGTTTTCAAACTTTGCATTTGAAAAAAAAAGAATGGAACAAAATGCGTGTCACAATTTGCAATCTATTATTTTTACATTTGTCTAAGGCACATTTTTTTTTTGGCTTTTATTTTATTTTTTAAGTGAAAGCACAAATTGTTAATGTGAAGGGGTTAGCCATTTATTCTTATTTTTTTTTGGGGGGGTGATGAAGACGGGGAGTTTGATAAAAAGCAAAAATAGAAAGAAATGAAGCCCAAGGGTTTTCTTGCAGTTCTTGCTACTGACAAACATAAACAGGGTTGTGCAGAACGGTTGTCTTGCTTGGTTGTCAGAATGGAATTCATTAAAAAGATGGAAATTATGGATGAAATTTCAAAAGAGCTTGATAGGTTGTGGATATATGAAAGAAAATAAGAAAAGCTCCTTTCCTTTTTTCACCCACCCCCCATCCACATTCCCTAGAATTGCTTGTCTAATTGATTTGAAATAATCAAAGAATTTCAAAGAATTACAATTTTAAAAACTAAAAAGAAAGAAAAAACAAATTCTGAATGAATCGTTTTTCTAAAATTTAAGAAAAAATTTTCCACAAAATTTGATCAAATTTTGAAATTAAAAGTTTTTTTGTGGCTCAACAGAAAAGTTTTGTTTGGCTTACCCTGACCAAACCCTGATCTAGCTCTGAGCCTGACTCAGCCCTGACCCTAACCCAGCCCTAACCCAGATGTTCAAAGTCCAAATTCTAAGAAAACGCTTTTGGCTTTTTCAATGACAGAAGCATTTAATTAAAAAGAAAATATTTTTTTATTTAAATCAAATGGAATTAAAAAAAAAAAAAATGCAATTTGTTTTCAATTTTATTTTTGTTCAATGACTACAAATGAAACTTTGAAAAGAATTTCCTTTTTTGATTTCCAATCAGAAAATGAAAGAAAATATTTTCTCTTGTTGAGAGCAATAACAAAAAAAAGCCAAAACAAAACGGAAAATCTCCTGTTCATCCTAACTTTCCTCTTAGAAGATATTCTCTATAGCAATAGGGAGGAAATAACACCAGTTCTAAAATGGAACCCATTGCCACTCGTTATTCGGGGATGGGGAGGAGAGGCCTACTGTAGTCGGCTGCACTGCACTTTTGACTTTGAGAACAACAACAACAACGAGGCTGCTGCTGCTGCTGATTGCCACTGCCTTTGTCCAGGTGCAGCTCGAAGCACTGGGAGTTAATCAGTGAATGAATGACCCGTTAGAGACATGCAGAGACGGTCACAACTGCCTGGAGGGAGTTAGCAGTCCCACACTTGCTTCAAGCTACGGCTTTCAACGCTTCCTGAAAGATAAAATCAATAGAAAAATTCAATCAAAATAAATTTAACAACTTTTCTAATAATGATAGACAATATATGTTTAGTGAGGTTTCATCCAAACACAAACTGAGATTGACAAAAACAAATTGTAATAAGAGCAAAAGATGAATTGTTACAAGAAAAATCAGACTTTGTTTATTAATAATAAATAAAACTCTTAAAAAGAGATTTTTGCTTGGATTTTCTGTTTTGTACAAATTGTTTGAAAATAATTCATTTTTAGATACATTTTTAGTCATAGCAAAATGCCAATAAATATCAGAGAAAAGCAATACAGCCATTTTTAAAGTTGTTTAAGTTTTATTAGACTCTGTTATTGTTAATCAATGGGGACAGGATGTATGTCCAGGATCTTATGGCATTTGGAGTTTGTGTTTCTAAAAGTCTTCCATTTAGTCCAAACAATTGAGTATTTTCTTTATCTCTAAACAGATTTGAAATAATAAAATTGAAAAAAAAAAAAGTTTTTAAACTCAAAAGATTCTTACTTGCGTGCAAAGGTTTTTGTTTGCCAACAAACAACTCAAATTGAATTCAACTGAAATTTAAAAAAAAAAAAAAGACAATTTGAATCAAAGTTTCTAGAAAAATCAAAATGAAATATTGTTTGATTATTTAATAAAATTCCTAATTAGATTTTTTTGTTTTTGTTTAAATTGAAATGATTTATAGATCAACATTTTCTAACATTTATCAAAGACAACTTTTTACACAAAGGTATTTTCTACTTTTTTGCTTACTGAAATTTTTAACTAGCAATTTGGATGAAATATTCACTTTGAATTTTGAAATTTAAATCTACAAGAATAAAGAAGAGAAATATTTTCGATTAAATGAAAAAAATTCATTCTTGAAAAGATTTAAATTTCTAAAAAGGTAAATATTCCAATTTCAGATACACAACACAGACATTCTATAATTTCAATCTTTCTTTATTTATGTATTTGAAGTTTTAAATCTTTAAAATGACATTTGGTTTTTTATAAGCTTTAACAAAAATATGAAGAAAATTTAAGCAGGAAAAATCAATTTGATTTTCAGTTTTACATAATCTTAAACATAAAGACTGTTACAACTGTGATAGAAATCTGGCAGCTAATCTGTTAGTTTATTAGTTCTGATTTTTTTAACAATAGACTTAGATTTGGGGGCTGGGGCACACAGGGCCCCAGCCCCAAAATTTAAGTCTATTGATGACTTATTAACTACCAGCCATCTCTCTATATAAACGACAGAATGGAATAAACATCAAAATTTTAAAGAAAAATATTGGTTTGTGTGTTTTGATTTCGTCCTGTCTTTGTCTATACTCCTACTCCTCTTCCAACTCAACTTGTAACAGAATGCCTGCAGAACTCATGGCCACAATGAAAGATATGCAACAGTGCAACACATGAAGAGTAAACTCTAGGCATGCAGCGTAATCGGTTATACAACCACTAAACGATTCTTCATTTATGATAATGTTTGTGCTTTTTTTTTTCTTTTTTTTTTCCAATATAATTCAAATTGTTTTGAAAACTTGGAAAAAGTTTGAAATTTGTTTTATTTTACTGAAATACTTGGCAAAAAAAGATTTTTGTGATGGAGTTTTTTTTAAGAGACAAGAGTTAAGCTAGTGTTTTTAAGGAAAAGAAGAAAATTGAATCTTTTTATACAGGGTGGACAATAGTAAGAATAAAGTTAGAAAAAGTTAACATGTCTAAATGCTAAAACAATCTTAGAACTTATACATACAATCCCTTAACAACTCAAAATATCAACATTGCAATATTCTTCACAACTAGTAAAATAAAAGGCATTTATAAAAGCATTAAAAAAGCTTAACAAAGATTGAAGATGACTTGAAAAATAAAAAAATAAGTAGAATAAGTCTTGATAACTTACTTTGATCCAAAGATCAAGTCAGCATCGGGAGCTCCCTTCGGATGTTGATAACGAACACGCCTTTCTCTGTTGGTGTTGATTGGGGCTGGTCGACTCAAAGCAGCCAGCATTTCTAAAAGATTATTTCAAAAATAGTACAGATAATTAATTACTTCATATAATAATATATTTAACTTGTTAAGAGGACCCTTAATTTTTATTCAGTTTAATCTTAAAATGATATTTTATCCATTTTTGTAATAGATATTGCTTAAGAATAAAATGGATCACTCGATTTAGTTTTTATAAAAATGTATTAAACAATAAAGAAATCCAACTAAAGAACAAAAAAATACCAAACTTGTAAAAACCTGTGAATTTGGTATTTTAGTTTGTTTTTTTCTTAAGATTATTTAAGTAAAAATTGTCTTTCTTGATGAAAAGAAGAATGTTTCAGTTTTAACCAAAAATGAGATTCTAATCTAATTCCATATTTACAAATATTTCTGCATTTCTCTGTAGATTGTTTAATCCAAATCAAACCAGATTTTACATAAGAATAATTAAGTGAAGCAATAAAAAGAATTCAAACCAAAGAAGCAGATTTACTTTTGAAAAAAAATGGAGATTAGAAATTCACTTTTTGCTTATTTCATTAATAAAAACAATTCTTTTTAAAACAAGGAAATGATAGAAAGAGCAAAAAGACAAGAATCTGAAAAAATCCTAAATTTCTTTTTTTTTTTCAATAAAATCTTTTTATCTCAAAATGTTAGGGTCAATAATTGATGCATACCTTGGTAATCTTCCTCTTCTTGACGTTCATGGATACCAAGAACAACTTGTTTCATTTGCTCCTTTTCAGCACGTTCGGCCTAGAAAAGATTTTGAATTCAATTTGACAACACAATTAGATTGATTGATTTGAGGTTTTACGGCATATCAACCTCTATAACAACACGATTAGACAAACTGGAAATTATGCAAAAGCAAAAATTAAAAAAGATGAGAAAGCAAAGCTACTAAATTATACATTTCCTATTGATGATAATGGAGGTCAATAAAACATCTGCATTGAAGTGAAAATCTATTTATCAATTTCTATTTTGTCAGTCAAAGAGAGAATTTTCTCTGTAAGCAGGCAATCCATTTTGGAAAGTGATGAAGGAAAGCACAGAAATGAGGGATTACACTTCAGAAAGATTTCAAAGCAAATTTTAGCTGAGAGCAATTTCTCATTATTCCAAAATAGAATCAGGGTCCTGAAATATTTTGTTTAAAGCTTTCTGAGATAAACTTTAAACAAGTGAAATAAAATATAGAATATCATTTGGATCATTAAAATCCTTAATACATTTAAGAGTTTTTGGCCTGAATTTCAAATTTGAAAATTTACTTTTTTTTATAATTTAAAATTCAGAAGAGTTCCTTCTCTTTTCAAGTTTGTCATTTTTACATTCATTTAAACATCTTTTTAGGTTTGGAAATTAGTTTTAATTCAAAACAAAATCATAAATACTAACTTAAAAAAAGTATTCCATTTTATTTCTTTAAAATAATATTATGATACTTACAATCAAATGAATTACAAATTATGAAACGGTGACAGTGAAAGAAATTTCAAAAGATCCTTACCCTTTCTCTTTCTTTGAACTTGGCAGCAAATTCAGTTGAAATTGGAACATTTAAGTTAGTGTACTGAAAAAAAAAACAAATGAAATTAAAGAATTTCTTTTTTTGATATTGTAAACATTGAAAGTGAAATGAACATAAAGTGTGAATTTTGAAGAAAAAAAAATGGAGCAGAGAATTTCTTAATTTGAATTGAAATTTCAAAAGATAAAAGAAAAAAAGCCATTGTGCTGCTGCTATATTACCTGCTGTTTGTTTCCTTTCTTTGTCATCAAAACAAATTTAATCGTGTCATTAATCGCATCAATTTGGTTCGGAGAGTAACTAACTACAAACAAAAGAAATCAATTTCAGAAACACAAAATCAAAATTAATTTTTTAATTTGATTTCAAAAGTAAAAAAAATAAAATCTTTCAATTGACAAAATCAAATTAATAATAATTTTATTAATAAAATTGACAAAATTAAATTATTTTCCAAGAAATAATTAGTCTTTTAAATTTTTAGGAAGTTCTTTAATAAAGAATTTTTTTTTATCTTACATTGTTTGCGTACTTGACCTCTAAGATGCATAGGTACAGCAATATCTAACTGTGGAACTTTTAAAGACTCTTGTGATCTAGCCTGAAAAAATAAGAAGAGAATTCAATGCAGATACAAAACTCAGTAAATAAGAATCAGATTTAACTAAAAATCATCTTTTCTGCTCATTTTACAACAAATTTGCTTTTCTGTTTTCTATTCAAGTTTCTACAAATTTTTTTTTCAGTTCATTTAATTTTCTTGTGGATGAAAGATTTTTTTTTCTTTTTGAATTCTATTAACAAATGCTTAATAGTTTATTGTTGATTATAAGTTGTATAAAGGAGTGTATTTTCTGCCTTGAGTAAATATTACAAGTGAGCCAAGGAAGATGTGTTTTTTTTTGTTTTTTTTTGTAGTTTTTCTTTCAGTTTTGACTGGATTTCATCTATTATTTTGTTGATTAGTCATTTTTTGTTAAATATATTCATTTTATTTTCTAAGTCTGTATGCGACATATTGACGTTAGTGCTTTCTAAATTGTGGATCTCTTAACTAAAAAACTACTTATAAAAAGATCCAAATGCCTTGCATTATTTTTAATAAACTTCAAGGTTTTTGTTTTTAAAAAACAAATAACAAAAAAACAAACTTTGATTAAAATAAAAATGAAATTTGTCAAACCTGTAAATTGTCAGCCATCATTTTATCAAAAGCAGAAAGAAAATCTTCATCTTCTGAACATTTAATATGTTTAGGTCCTCCTGTTAATACAGTTACCTAAAATGCACAAAGAAAACCAACACTTGACAACCAATTCTGTTTGACATTTTCAGGAATCATTTCAGAAAATGCAAACATTCAATTTCTTATTCAAATAAAAAAAAGAATTAAAATTGAATCTTAAATCTACTCTTAGATAATTTTGCTTACATTTTTCAATTAAAGATTAATAATATTAAGTTTAATCATTTTTATAAGATTTTTCATAGTCCTATTTAAGAAGATGAGCAATTTCTATCAAATGAGGGATAATACAATATGGATCATTCATCAAATAGATAGACTGTTGCTTTCATAGATTACCACAAGCATTTAAATACTGAAAATTCATTCTATTAAAGGAAGTATAATTAGCAATAAACTCATCGTTTTTTAGGGGGAGTAACTCATGCCAACCTGTATTGTCAATAGACTTTTACACTTTTAACTCTTTTATGGAAATTGCTCAGATTTCATTATCCAATGTTTTAACAGTTAAAGTGTTGAAAATGTCAAAAATGAAATCAAAATATGGAATAAATATTTGATGAAAAAAAGAATCTTTTTTTAAAAAAGGATTAAAAACACGATACAATTCAATCACCTAAGAAAATTTTATAAAAAACTTTTATAAACGGAAAGCCAATTTGAATGAAGCAATTTCACTTAATTTAAACATAAATATTCAATACAATTTATAAGTAATTTCCAGGTTTCAAAATTGACTATGTAAAAACAAAAGTTCCCAAATTGGTAAGAACCCTGA
Organism: Idiosepius hallami; assembly: GCA_034780655.1. NCBI lineage: Eukaryota > Metazoa > Mollusca > Cephalopoda > Idiosepiidae > Idiosepius > Idiosepius hallami. The sequence continues at coordinate 10,191 of JAUZSX010001250.1, forward strand.
ACAAGCTTGAAAATAAATCTAGTAACAAAAATTAAAATACAAATCTGTAAATAAAAAAATTTTAAAAAAAGTAACACAAATTTTTATTTTCAAAGTCCAAAACCAAAAAATGATTTCTTTTTTTTTTCTTACTTGATCTTCAGTTTCATCTTCTCCAGCCGATTCCAACAAATCTTCTTCTTCTTCCTCCTCTTCCTCTTCACTGTGAGTGCTGTTTGCATAATCGTCACCCTGTCAAGAATTAAAATTTCAATCTCAGCAAAACCAAAAAACAACTTAAAAAAAAAGATTTTTAAATCTTATTTTTATCTTTTGATTTTCTTCAATCTTTTTATAAAAGACAAAAAATCATAAAGAATGAATATCGAAAGAATAATGTTAGTGCATACGTAAAGCATGAGTAACAATCATCACGAAAAGTAGAGAGAGAAAAATTACCTCCCTTTAGAGAACCTCCATTACAAAGAGAACTAAAACATTTTCCTGTGGAATTTTTTTAAAAACTCATGGTTGTTTTAAAGTTTTAAATTGTATTTTTCTCAATTTTATTTAAAAATAAAAAAGTGAAGTGTTTAAGAGGTTTTATTCGGTTGAAAGAGAAAAATATTAACATCAAAAAATTATCATTAGATTTTGTTTTTTTAATCTAACAAAAACTCTCAGGTATTAAATTATATATATATATATATATTTTTTTTTTTTTTTCGACCTGACAAAAGCATAGCGAGAAACTGACAGTTGTCGATCCCCGTTGACTCCGTGTCTACACTTAACTAGTAAACACGCTCTATCACTGATATTGAGCACTCTAACTATAATTTTAGGCAACCCTATTACTTAGAATAATATATATATATATATATATATATGTATATATATATAGCTTTCGATCTGATGACCGCGTTGGCAAGAAACTGACAGTTTCATGTTAAAGAAGTTTACTAATTGACAATGAATGTAAAGGTTGTTAAAAAAAATTATGTTATTGTAATTAAAACAGTAAGTGGTTAATTAGAAAAAATAAATTGAATGAAATGAGGAAAGTATTTATCAAATCCTTCCCCGGTTCGTTATAAATAATAACAAAACAAAAGCGGAGAACATCTGATGACAAAGTTAAAAAAAAGTATTAATCTAATCAAAGTTAAATTAATTATAGAAGTAATTTGAGAGTTTGCAATTCAAAATATATCTTAAGATTCTTTGCATTTTATTAAACAATGGAAACAAATTAGATTCATTCATCGAAATTTTATGAAAATAACTAAATGTTTTAATCATGTAGCTCATCTGAAAACTTTCAAAATTTAATCAAAATAACCTATTTTAAACGGAAACCACAATACAATTATAACCATATTTAAATGTTGGTGAAGGGCAACACAGGATGCAAAAAGCCCATGTATATAGAGCATGTAAAAATGGCCTTATGCCTAACCTTGGTTCGTGCTCAATTAAGTAAATATAATATCTAAATGTTGATGGGACATATTTACTTGGTCGGACACAAACCTAACTTAAGCACAAAGCCATTTTTACGTGCTCATTATATTTCTTGGCTCTTGTAATCAATGTTGCCTTTCATCTAGATGAGTTAATCTTACAGGCCAACGGGCCCCATCTGCCCGAGGTAGCTGAAGGTGTGATTAATGGTTTTGACTGGGATTAAACTCTTGTGATACGATTCCTGAGTCCAAAATTTAACTAATTCTATACACTCACTATCGAATTTCTTAAAGTTGATAGGAATTATGATAAAAACAGCGACTTTTGTGAAAATATATTTTCATAATTTTTTATGGAAATTCTTTTTTGCTACGTATATTTAACATAACTATATATTATTTACATTTAAAATCTTAAAAATATTTTAAGTAAGTTTATTTTTATTTCCGTTTTTGAAAAAATATGTATTAAGATTTAAAAAAAACATATATTATTTTGTTGTTAGTAATCATTATCATAGCATACCGCTCCATCTCGTGATTAAACTACTGGCGGCAAGGACCCGAGATAACCTCTCGAGATGGGGCTTTGCGCAGGACGCAGTTCACTCATGTGGCGCTGCAGGGCAGATCATTGCTCACCTGCACAAGGACTGCCCACTCAGTGTACATTGAATTAATGTGTTTTTAGTGATGATAAAAATTAAAGTAATCTTAAAATAATAGATTTTAAGATTTTAATTAGTTTTAAGATTAAAAAAAATTATAAGGGTCTAATTTTAGATCTAAATTATTCCGAATAACTAATGTCATTCTCGTTCGCTTGTAGTATCAAAACACTACCAATCTAAAGATCTAAAAGGCTTATTCAACAATACCGACCCTCACAAAATATTACAATTTTTGAAAGAAATAAGACTATATAACAAAATTTAAACTTTCTTATCTTATCATTGACCAATGTTTATCTAGGACCAAATGCACTGCAAGTGCCTGAACAGAACCCCGGTTTTAAAAAAAATTTATTATTTCATTATATTATTTCATTTTTTAAAAATTATCTCATTTAATTTTTTTTACTGGTCTTTTTTAATCGAAAAAAAATCTTACGTAAAGCAATGTTGATCTTTACCAGATGGAGTCTTGAAACATCTGTTCTATTACATACATTATTCGTGCTTGTCAACATCATTAATTTTAATACTGATGTATTGCCTTTCACGCAGAATGTTATTTTGCAGAAATTATTATGTTACATAAATTATTTGAACTTGGTTAGATAAGTTGTTCTACTAAAGTAATGCCGATGAGTTGCTTTTTAGAGTTTCACGCCGTAAATATCTGCAAAAGAGAGGTGAAACTTTCAGCTCATTAATGCATGAGTTCAGTCTTCATAACATAGCAATTCGCAGTCTCTTTCTGATCCGTTCGGGCATTATTAAAAGTTTCGAGTCATTACTTTTGGTACGACCCTCGTATTACACACAATATTTAATCTGCTATAGGTTTTTGTATGGATCTATTTTGTCCTGTTATCTTTATTTTGACGTTGCATAGATTTATCTTATGGTACAGAGAATCGATTTTTTTCCTCAGTTTTTTCTATCTCCTTTTCAATTTCGTTTTCAGTGTCTTGTTGCGTTTATGTTGCGTTTGTCTTCTTAACAAAAACAAAAAAAAGAGGATTTTGTCAACAGAGGGCAGTTTTTTGGTTTTAATGACGCATGATCCTTTGCCCTTTCTGAAGGTTAGAAAACTGCAAAATGGCATAAAATCTGATCAAATAATGATTTATTTATATATTCGAATGTTATCCGAAAAGGTTTTTTTTTACAATGTTTTCAATATTTTTCCTCTAAAACCAATAAAACTTTCATAACAGTTTGAATTTAATAATGACGAGCAGTAAATCCCAGTTTTGGACCAGTTTAGTAACTATACTTTAGTAACTATTTTTCCAACTGAAAATAAAATAACATTTGGTTTAAAGGTCCACGTTTCAAGATTATTGATAAAAAATACAAAGAGGTTTTGGAGCCAATAGTCATGGAACTTTTGAACAATTCTTTCAATGGTAAACTGAAACAATATGTAAACATTCTCTTGAATAAACTTTGTGTATCGCTTTATTGTAGATCAATATTTTTTAACTTGGAAATTAAAACTAAATAATTCTATAATAACTCTATAAAACGCAGGGAGGTGAAATTTGGCACACTGGAAGGGCATTACAAAATGCCTTATTTCCTTGATTTTTGTTGAATTTGAACAAATATTTTCAAAGTTTTGCTAATTTTTCTATTTACCGGTAATTTTAAGTGTTTATCACTTTATTGCAAGCGTCTGAAAATGTACATTTTTGGTAATTTCAGGTCTCTTAATTTTCATCTGAAAAAAAAAACACAGCGACTTTTAACCTTTGAACTCTAAAGGACCTATTTATCGGCCCTGATGACATAAGGCAAAAGAAGACACACCAATATTTAGACCTAATATGTTACACTGATATAACGGCCCTGGGTACCAACTTGGTAATTTCAGATAAAGTCAGGGTCCAAAGATATAAATCTTTTTTTTGAAGTCTTCATTTCAATTAAAACAAAAATTGAAAGTGGTTTATAAGACTATGAAATGAAATTATGAAAAATAAAAAATAAAAGTTAATAGCTCTTGGGGTTGACACCATCAAACTTAGTAAAAAAAAATCTAGAGAAGAGGGGGGGGATCAACCAAACACTAACTTTCAACAAGTTCCTAAAAAACCTACAAACCTTTACAGAAAAATAAGATTTTGCAAAAAACAATTTTTGTGATCCTACCACACGTCTATTAGTTTGTTTTGTTTTACAGCATATTAACCTTTCAGGACATTTAATGCCTCGGACCATCATTGTTTGATGATCGTGCATTTTGTTCACGTATAGTCCTTTGAACAAAACAATGTAGCTGAAGAGGGCTTATACCTTTCCCATAAGGCAAATGGAACGACTGGGATTCAAACTCACATATTTTGATTCCGAATCCACCACACCAAGTGGACTTCCCCCCCCTATGCGTGTTTGTATGATAAGTTTCTTTCCCGGTAAGTATTTTTTCGTTAATTCTTTTGTAAGTAATTAGTTTGAATAGTGAATTTTTTATTAACAAAATAGAAATTAAAGAGAATTCTCTATTGTGTTGACTCATTAAGTAAAGCACCTATATCTAAGAGATTAGGTCAACCTTCATTATCAGTTGCGGGAAAGTGGTGGGTGGATTATTCGTTTAGTGTGACTATAAAAATAGTACGATGTTTATTAAGGAAAGAAACACAAAAGCGATATATACCAATATAAACATATAGGCGCTTTTGCAGAACAAGCAAATGGAGAAATATTTTTTTTTGCTCAGGGACTTTGCACAGGTTGTAAGACAGCAATTTGATTGGCTATGGTTAGGATTAGGGTTAGGGTTCGTCCAAATTTCTCCATTTGCTTGTTCTGAAATAGCGCCAACAAAGATAAAGTTATGAAAAGAAATATATGGGTGCTTAAATTAGATACTAAAAAACAATGGAAAATTGTTAAAAATGGAGAAAACGACAAGATGAGTCAGAAATAAGAGTTTTTAAAACCACCTTTTTTGTATCCTTTGAATCCTGACGTAAGAAGTGGTAAGGGATAAGAAAGACAGTATGGAATTAGAATGATTACGATTTAACCAGAGTGTTTTATTTTAAGGACCATGGAGGCCCGAAATATCGATTCTGCTTTCTTTTGTTAGCTTGCCAAATATATCGACTTTTTATTGTCCAAAGACTAAATTGCTCTGCTCTATATTATTTTAAAAAACCTCAAATAGGTACGTTTGTTTTTTAATGTTTTCGTTTCAAATGAAAAGTTCAAAATGTGGTCAATGATACTTACGGTTTTTGGATACAAGAGCTATATGAAAAATAACGAGTGACGAAAATGGGAAGAACGATGTAGTTATAACACTTACTCCAATTCACTTAATATCTTTGCAAACAGTTTTAGCTCAAAAGGAAGTGTCACAGGATAAGATGAATTTGAATCTCGTTTTATGATTTTTAAGTGCACGAGTGTATCGAAATTCAACCAACATTTGAAATGATTCACTGCGACAGGATAGGGGTATTAGATCTTATAACTGTACCCCCAGTAATCACTAATTGTTGTTGGCTCCCCACTTTTTAGCCAACCAATCCTCTGATCTGCTGGGGTATGATTGAAACCACTATCTTCAGACAATACTTGCCTGGAACTGTAGCGACTCAATGCTTTTATCAGCTGCGCCAGGGTTCCCTGACAGCTATGATGATAAGGACAACAATCCGCAAAGAATGGATACACAGATTATGAAGCCTACTCTGAAAGGATTAAAAAAATACAAATATTATTAAAACAAGTTTTATACACAAAGATAAAGTCCAGCTTTGTTTAAGAAAAAATACAAGACCTTTGCAGCTATTCAAACATTATGTGCTCCCGTCTACTTTTCCCATATCCTTCAGCTCTGTGTTTTTGCATTATTCCTTTTCATGAGATCAATTTTGCATAAAACAGTTAACGTTGTTTTAATTTAAATTTTGTGTTTAGATTTGATTAACTCTTCTTAGAAGCTGTACATAAAATATTTCGAAAAATCAAAGATTCGTGATTTACATCAAGTGTTTTGTTTTAACAGGCTTATTAATGAATAGATTTATTTTTGATTTTCTATCGCCAATCGTAAAGTTGCTTGTAATTCAATTTAGCGAGTTCTTTTAAAATCGCTATTTTTTTCTCAAATAAATCTTTTAGAGCTAAAATTATTCATTAAAATTATTCATTAGATTATCAATTAGAAATTCAATTTTGTTCATCCTATTCTTTTGTTAGTTTTATTTGATTTATCTGCCAAAACACAAATAAACTCTATATGTCCTACTTGTACAGCTTCAATTATATAATGGTTCTATTTCTTGTCATTCCTTTCTGAAAAAAGGCCGTTTAATAACGATTATTACCATATCATATTATTTATTTAGCTTGGAGCTCTTCTTTGTCTCTTTCATTAGACCACAGCATATCTTCCTCTAGATCAGTGGTTCCCAACCTTTTGATGTCTCTGCACCTCTAAAATATTTCAATAGGTTCTTGCACCCCTTACACTACTTATAATGATTTATTAGCAGTATTCTTAATAAAAGACCAAAAAAAAAATAATTGGAAAAGCAACCTCACACCCCCTGAAATGCTGCTTTGCACCCCTAAGGGGTGTGAGCACCCCTTACTCTACATGTAATGATTTATTGGCAATATTCTTAATAAAAGACAAAAAAGAATTAAAAAGCAACTTCGCACTCCTTGAAATGCTGCTTTGCGCCCCTAAGGCGTGTGAGCACCCCTTACACTACATATAATGATTTATTGGCAGTATTCTTAATAAAAGACCAAAAAAATAATTGAAAAGCAACCTCGTACCCCCTGAAATGCTGCCTTGCGCTCTAAGGTAAGCAGCGTCAAGACTGGTCACTAGTTAGATGGGTGACCATTTAAGAATACCGGGTACTGTACTAGGGCAAGTAACAAATCTGGACATTTGAGGTGTACGTGTAGTTTTTTTTTTTTTTTGGTGGGAGCGGGAGGGTTTCATTTTAGCACCGAAACGATCGAACCCCAGAACCAAAAGATGATCACAACGCCTCCACAAGAAACAACTCTTCCCGAAGAAGATTGCAGTCGTTCATTTCAAGTTCCAGCTCGACCCTGCCCGCAGAGCGATCGTCCGTGGACACGTGTAAGGATTGGCCATAACGCTTGGTAACAATACTAGGGTTGTTCCAAAATAATGCCGCCTATACTTTTTTAATACGAGTAATGCTGCCACTTGTTTATTGATTATTATTAATAAGCCAAGGAGCCTTGGAGCCCCTAGTGAGCTTGCGCCCCCCGTAATTGCAGGGTCTTCGGGGTCCCTAAGCACGGGCATGTATTTCAAAAAAGTTTGTTGGTAACTGAAATAAGAATGTTGTTGCGCTATTCTTTAAAACATAACAGAAATATTTCTACAGGGCATTCTAAAAAGGTTACATTTCGCATATAACTACAAAATAGGAACCACGACTCGAATTCTTAAAATCTAATAATAGAATGTTTTGTACGGTTAATTTGATTTGTTATGAAGAACCAAACTATTAATTTATGAAATAGATTTAATTATTCGTAGGTTGTGGGCTCAAATGTCTACATCAATCTAGATTGTTCATTTTGTGACCTACTCTTAGGATAGAAAAATAAAAACAGGCAAACGAATGCCAATATTCTCTTAAACTTCATTCAATTTTCCCCAAGCTCTGATGTTTTATAATTTGTGAAAATTTAATAATAAAAACAGAAGATTAAATAAAATCTTCATTGTTGGCAGTAAGTATTACCTCAGTGAAAAAAAATGCTGAATTGTAATGATTCGGATTTGGGGACAAAGCTAATAAAAATTCCATCGCTTTTACAGTACATAAAAATGATTTTTTCCTAGTAACAACAAAACCCACTAAATTCATTTGAAAAGGCTATGTAAGGGTTGTTTAGTAAAAATAAAGGCCTTTTTCCGTGCTCTTACCCGGGCTTTTTAAATTCAGTGTTACCCTCCACCTAGATGAGATGCTTTCCCAAGCTAACGATCCCCATCTGCTCGAGGCAGTTAAAGGTGAATGTAATAAATTCTAGTTATACTGGATTGCCAAAGGGGACTTATTGTCACCGTGACTTCAGGAATCACCAATGGGCGTTGGCAGATTTGTAAAACTCTACTAACCGTGGCTGTGCTAAGTGGACGAAGCGGGGTGAAAACCTAGGGAGATGTTGCACCATACAGTCTTTCACGAAGATTGTAGGAACCTGTTAGATCTCAGAGGAGATTTGCCACTCTGACTCTTGTAAAACCCACTGTTGCTGGGTGCGAAAGCCTCTGGTGATTGGAGTGAGATCCCATCACTATAATAATAATATTGATAATAATGATAATAATAATAATAATAATAATAATATATGAGACTTACTATCACTCTGTTTTCAGGAATTTCCACCGGGCGTTGGCAGTTTGCTAACTGCAGTTGTGAGAGGTGGAAGCAGCAGGGTGAAAACCCGAGGAGATGTTGCACCTGACAATACTTGACTGAAATGGTGCGGAACTTGCTGGAAATCAGAGGAGACTTGTTGTCACTTTGACTCCAGCATAAAACCACCGGTTGCTGGGTACGAAGGTGGCCGGTAATTCGTGTGAGATCCAAAAAAATAATAATGAATGACAACGAAAGGTGCACAGAAACTCTTTCTGCACGAGCTGTATAACTACAAGGCTATTCAAATCGCATAGTTTATTTGAATTCTAGAATTATCAATAAAAAACATTGAGGAAACTTTTATTGTTTCTCTAATCTTTATTGATTTTTAAAGTGAACTTTAATTTAAGAAACGATTCCTTCGGCTAAAAATTTAGAATTCTTTTGTCCATTTCTTTCCCTCTTTTTTTTTACCAATTTATTAAACCTTTTAACTGATGCAACGTTCTTCTTCTTTTATTAGATGTTTTTACTCATATCTGTGTGGATCATTTGTCTGTTTTTCACTCTGTCCATTCACAAATGAGTCGGTAAGACCCAATTATGTCTATATCAGATTTCAAAACATTTTGCTTAATAATAAAATCATTTAGAACTCGGGGCTGTGTAACAAAGAGAAGTCGAAAGACAATCCTAGCCAGTCTATCAGGAAAAAAAGTTGGAAAGATAGATAAATAGAGAGAGAGAGAGAGAGAGAGAGAGAGAGAGAGAGAGAGAGGAGGGAAAAAGTGAGAGATGAAAAGATAGAGAGGGGAAATACATAGTTAAATAGATATAGAGAGAGAGATAAAAAAAATTGATAAATGAAGAAAGATAGTTCTAGAGAGAGATGGAAAGAAAGAGAGGAGAGTGTGTGTGTGTGTGTGTGAGAGAGAGTGAGAGAGAGAGAGTGAGAGAGAGAGAATGAGAGAGAGAGAAAGAGAAAAAGAGAGATGGGGAGAGAAAGAAATACCAAATAATCCCAGACTACAAAAACTTGTGCAAATATGAGTATATATGAATATATATATATATATATACATGTATGAACATTTCCTCCAAGATCTTTACTTTAAGTCACGTTTGCAATTAAAATATTTGTACCGACAGATTAAAAGTTTTAATAAGGCTTATCTTTTGTTAGTTTAACTCTTTAAACCCCAAAGCCCTGAGAACACAAGGCAAAAAATACACGAATATTTTGATCCTAATATGCTCTAATATAATGGCTCTGAGTGACTACTTGGTGCTGTGTTTGCCGAGTGGTTAGCAATTAATAACGGAACAAACGATCAGGTAATAGGTAGATAGAGATTTTATAATACGGTAAGTTAGTGATACAGAAGTAGTTAGTGATAGTGTAATCAAGCGACATCTGGTTAGCCCGTCGCTGCCTTCTCTGTAGTAGCGACTTAGGAGACTGTTTATATGACCATTGGGCGAGTCCATGGTTCGGTAATCGAAAGAGGAGCTAGCCCCCACAACACTTGGTAATTTTAATAAGTTAGGTTTCAAAGAGTTAAACTGCCTGAAAATTCATAATCTGTTGGCATGTTACATAAAGTAAGAAATCGATGCTTAAATGTACGGTCAAGTCACGTTGGAGACACAAATTCCCGTATGATCACTGAAGTTAAGCAACGTCGAGCCTTGCCACTAGTTAGATGGGTGACCATTTAAGGATACCTGGTATTGTACTAGGGCAAGTAACAAACCTGCAGGCGGGGCCCCTGCTACTCTTTTCGATCAAGTCACGTTGGAGACACAGGTTTCCTTTAAACCACCAAAGGTGAGTAACGTCGAGCCTGGTCACAAGTTGAGTGACCATTTAAAAATACCGGGTACTGTACTAGAGCAAGTAACAAACCTAGACACTTGAGGTGTACATGTCGTTTATTTATTTATTTTTTTTGGGGGGGTAGGATTCTGATAAAGCCCCCAAACAATCGAACACAAGAACCTAAAGAGAAGAAAGATGATCACGAGGCCCCCACAAGGGACGACTCTTCCCGAAGAAGAAGATCGCAGTCGTTCATTTCGAGTTCCAGTTCGACATTGACCACAGAGCGATCGTCCGTGGACACGTGTAAGGACTGGCCACAACGTAACAATGCGTGGGTTGTTCCAAAATAATACCGCCTATTTTTTTTTTTTAATACGAGTAATGCTGCCTCTTGTTTATTTATACGAATAATATATTTGAAAATTATGGTGGAATATTTACTTGGTGAGCACCAACCAAAGTTTGGCTCAAAGCCATTTTAATTGTGGTGAATATAAAGGGAAATAAATTCTGGAGCTTGAAATGTCGCCATTTGTTTTTACATACAAGAGAGGATCGTTCCAAAAGTAATGCCACCTTTTTTTAAATTTATATCTGAAGGTCGTAATATTTATCAGGTCCTTTTTTTTAGAAACCCAATGGCGCATCTCTGCTTCTGACACGCGTCCATGAGATGAGTTGATTTTTAGAGTCTTCCACTGCCATTATCTGCAACAATGAGATGGAATTTTTTTGTCATGAATGCATAAGTTCAGTCATCGTAGCAATGCAATTTTCAATCCTTCTCGATCTATCCAGTAGTCATTACTTTTAGATCGTAATATTATCATTTGAAAGATGATACATAAAACTATAGTATATACAAGAAGTACTGCCTCGGAGACTTGCCACTAAGGTAATTAATGAACCCTATTATATAGGAAAGCAGTTAATGCTTTTTCCGTATTAAATTCATTCTTTATGCTTTTTTAGACTAAATTTATTTCCTATGCTTTTTACACTGAAGTCACTCCTGATGCATTTTATGGTAAATTTATTTCTAATGCATTCTTATAGGCAGTACTGTATATAAACAAATTGTAGTGGTCTGAATTATTTCTTTTCAAAATAAGTTTTGTAGTTTTATTTTTTCTGGAGAGCTGGCAGTATAAACAGGGTGATTAAAAACAACAACTGATCAGTTAACTATTGTGGTTTTATTTTCTAAAAAGCTACAGGATGTTGTGTCTAATAAAACCACGTCGAATTGATTTTTATAAGTTAATTATATTAATGTGGTTGAGCGCTAACCCAAGTTTGGCAAAAGGCCATTTTCACACGCTCTATATACCTTGGCATTTTGCATTCATTTCCCTTCACCTAGATGTGTTGCTCTCCCGGGTTAACGCACCCCATCTGCCTGAGGCAAGTGAAAGTAATGGTTTTGACTGGGATTTGAACTCGCGTACTACGATTCCTGAATCCAAGCTTTTTACCAATGCTCCACCTTCGCAGCCAGATTTTAATAAGCAAGTCTTTGATTGTAAATTTGAGTTTCTCATTGCGTATTTACAGAAGTGTATTGTCGAAGCAACAACTTGCCTGAATAGAACCGAAATGAAATCATTCGAAAACCTTTATTTGATTATCGATAACATCAAATACTTCTACTTTCACAGGCTTCCTCGAATCCCTTTTGAAAAGATGTTCTTGCACAGAAATCTTGCACGTCTGTAATCTATTGAATTAATAATAGAAGGCGACTTTAATTGAAGCCGATAAAAGATTTTGAAACTGAAGTGTATTTCATTCAGATGTAATTGAATTCAAATGATTAAAACGTCCGTCATTTTGAGGGATAGAATCAACATTATTTTCTATTATCAGAATAGCAGTTCGTGTAATTCAGAAAAATTTAGGTTTGTAGAAATGCACACGCACACAGAGACAAACACACACTATATATATATATATATATATTTATAATAGATATATTATCATCGAAATTTTAATTCCAT
>JAUZSX010001359.1:0-22495 GCA_034780655.1 Idiosepius hallami
TTTTTTACTCTACTAGAATATCTTGTCCTTTACTTTTCCAGGTTTAATAAAATCTTAAGAATATTACTTTTCATGCGGGCATTTTTCCATATAATTTATAATTGACCAAACTTTTAATCCATTTCATGGTCTTCAGTGGCAGACAAATGTTTTCTGTTGAGTTTTGAAGGTTAACCAATAAAAAAACGATCATTCATAACTAGCAACATTTAACATTTAAGACTAATTAAAAACAAATTTCATTTTATCAAGAATTAGAGGCATTGAAAACTATACTACTTTAACCCTACCAGGCCTGAGCTTCCTACACTAAATCAGCCTTATACCTAGCAAAAAATAACGAAAATGTATAAGGGTTAGAAAATATTGCAAACCAGTGATCAGAATGAGCTCAAACATACAGATATGATAGGCATTCTTTTTATCGTGAATTTTCGCAAATACCCCGTGCTATCACAAAAAAATAAAACCCTGTGTTACCAGGAAGCCTCCATTTGCAATGACTAGTTTTACACCAAATGCTAGATTTAACCCTAATTGACTAATATTTCTGATACTTCCTGATGTGCTGTATCAAAGTACCTAAAATTCGGCAATGCACTATAACACATAGCTAGAGGAAATGTGGGGATTCATCTGTTACCCAAGTCTTATCATGAATCCAAATGGAACGGCTAGGATTTGAACTCATGTTTTATGATTCCAAAATTCAACTGACTTCCCACTAGGCAAATGGACCTCCTCATTATAGAACTTACATTTTGAATAATGCACAATCTGTGTATTTGTTCTTTTTTCTTTTTTGGGCGGGCAGCTTCATATATTCTGGACATGAAGGGGATCCAACTCAAACAAATTCAATCACTTGCACCCAAGATTTCACACTTTAAATACTCATTCTGTTTCTGACTCACCATTTTTATATAATCTTCTGCTCCTTTGACGTGCAAGTTTGTTATAGTCTTGTTTGAACCCCCATCATCTTGTGTAGCCGTGCTGGTACTCGCAGTAAGAGATGTGCGTTGCTCAGCCTGGAAAAATAAGTTATAGAGAGCTTATTTCTTTATCAATAGAATTTACCTGCTACAGTATCATCATGTATTATCAGAAGATCTTTCTAAGATTAAGAAAGTCTATAATAGGGAAAGGCAGTACCGTATATATATGCAAAGTTTAGTGGACTTTTTTTTTGTTAAAAATGGCTTGTGATTCATTTTCTGAAGAGCTGCAGGAAGTAGGGTGTCATACAACCACAACTATCCCGTATTGTTATATGATAGATTTATTATACATGTATTCTTTTTGCTGGTGCCAAAAAAGTTACTGTGAAGTAGAAAATAATGTCTTCATACCAATGGAAGACATTTCCAGCATTTCCTTTAAGATAAGGTGTGATACTGTAGATTAATAAAATCTTTTTTTATTGGTAAAAATTGCATTATATAAATGCTTTATAATAAAATTTACTATTTATTAGTTTATTTAAATTTCTATTATTTGTTTTCATTTATGAATATTTTTCATAAATCTGATTGTTGTGAGTGTAGAAAAGCCTTTATCTTCAGAACATGAAACCACAATAGTTATAAAAAACAAAAAACATCCTGTCTATACATAGAGCACTTCAGAAAAAAAAAAAAAAGAAACCCACCAAGAAAATTTGTCCATGTATGGTACTGCCTTTCTATATAATAGGGTTCCTTAAATACTTAAGAGAAAAGCTTCAAAAGCAGTATAAATGAATTTAGTAGAAAAAAAAGCATTATAAATGAATTATAGAAAAGCATTGGGCTTTCCTAATAAACTGGCTTCCTAAATTACCTAGTGGCAAGTCCTTGGCAAAGCCAGGCATTTTGAATATATATATAAGATTAAAGAAGAAGTGGAAAAATGAGTAAAAAAACTTAAAGGGAAAAATGAATATGAAAAAAACAAATAAAAGAAGATGGAAACAAACAAAATAGAGATTGGAATAAAAAAAAAAAAGTAAATAAATGAAAAAAATATGGATAAAAAAAGATCAATAATGAAAAAAGAAATGAAAAAAAAAATCAATAGAAATAACAAACATTTCCAAATGAGAAAGATGATCCAAGACATAAGATAAATATTTAAAAAAAAATTATGGTATCAAAGCAAACCATAACCAGCTCAAAAAAACAAACAAAAACCCCGTATCAAATAATCTTTGATCTTTGTTATAAAAATAAAAAAAAAAAGATGCAAGTTTCTTGTCATGAAAATAACTTAAATGATATTTATGTCAATGACTAATCATCTTAGACAAAGATTAAAAACATTAGTAAACATTCTCAGACTAAAATGACAGCAAAATAAAAAAAAATAGTTATAAGATATAGATAAATAAAAAGGCTACTGTTTATTTAAGATTAGATTAAAAGCCAGATAAATAAGTAAATAATTGAGAAATCATTTAATACATTGATGGCTTTGTCAAAGAAAGAAGCTAAGGCTCTTAGTTCAGTTCGGCCCTTTGAGAGGATTTTACAAATAGCTATAGAAAAATCTTTTATTTATTTTTTTTTAGGAGAGTGGAACAAATTCTGATGATAGTGTTGTTGGTGGTGTTGTTGTTGTTGTTGGTTTGGCTTGATCCAAACAAACAGTCATATAGATTTTGATGTCAAAATCTCTGTCTTTGTGGTTGCTATTCTAATCATTTGCTATTTGAATTACTCAACAAAGATAACATGAGGACATCATTGTTTATTCTGGGGTTTTTTTTGAGTAACTGTCTCAGCCCTGCTGTTCCTTTGGACAGGCCAGTGTGGTGGAGAGAGGGGAGCAAGCAGGCATTTAGTGATGGTGCCACAATAAAAACAACTGCGACCTCGTCAGGCCCCAAACTGTATCAGCCCATGCTGTCCCTTGGACAAACAAGTGCAGAGATGGGAGCAAGCTGCATGAGCGACATTCTGCTTTCCATATCCAAAAAAAAAAAAAAAAAAAAAACTATCTACAGATGGCTGTTTAACCTATGGTGAGCTATGACTTGGACTATGACAATAAATATGCTTTGAATAAAGAATATTCTTATCTTAGAACCACTTATTACTGGGCTATTTTTTAATTTTATCATTTCTTTTAATTCTGTAGATATTAGTAATAAAAAAAATAGTAAAATCTCAAAATAGCCAATTTTTTGGACAAGAATATTCTTCAAAAATAGCATATTATCACAGCACGGGTAATGACTGACAGAGGGCCTTCTCTCCTCTCTGTTTTGAGTCAATTTTGAAAGAAAAAAAACAAACTAATAATCCTCTCCTTACCCAAAAAAGCCCTTGTAAAATAAGTAAAAAAGTTGCATAATAACTGATCCTCAGTAAAAAAGATGACATGTAATTAGCAAAATTACCAATTAGCATATCAAGGTGGGCCGTAATATCAGCCATGCTGTCTTTCTCCCTATGTCAGCAAGGCCGATATATCAGCCTTTCACGGTCCAAAATACTGTATAAATAGCTAATAAAAATCCCAATAATTATTGCATTTAAAAAAAAGAATTAATAATAAATCCTTCATTTAATAATTCACTGAAGATCACCTTAAGCAACATCGATCCTGGTCAGTAGTTAGATGAGTGACCATTTAAGAATACCAGGAACCATATCTTGCATTGGAGCAGAAATACCCAGGTGAACTTTTTGGGAGGCACAGTTAAACCACTGGGTTTTACAGCTCTACTCATTACTTGACTATTTTGCATTTTTACCATTTCTTTTAATTCAGTAGTTAGTTTAAAATTAAAAGAAATAGTAAAATCTCAAAATAGTCAATTCTTTGAAAAGAATATTCTTCAATAAAAGAGTATTGTCACAGCCTTACTAATCTATCAATATATAAATGATTATATTGTTTTAACCTGCAGCTTAGAATAAATCCAATTTCAAACAAAAATGCTGTAAATTGAATCCATGTAATTTACACTAGTCCTGTTAGCTATTGCTTAAAAATTGTGATTCTAATTCATGGTTTAAAAGAATGTTTGAGAAAACAAAGAGTTACAATATTAAGTTAGACAATTAAAAAATTAAAAGTAAAATTAAAACAAAATACCGTGACAATTTTGATTTTCTTTTTGGCAGGTTGTTTTTTGAGGTATGTAAAATCTGGAAGAATTTGGCTTAAAGGAAGCTCGGTCGTCTGAAAGAAAAGGCAAGATCATCTCAAATATGTGACAAAAGTTTTACTAAAAGAATCTGATTTGAAATGTTTGAGCAATTTATTAATTGAAAATCTTGAGCCAGAAAAAGATGTGTAATATTTTTTCCTGTGGTCGGTTACCTTGTTTTGGGATAATAAATGTCAAGTACAATTATTAACTTAAGAAATAAAGAACTCCATTTTACTTCGTCTACATAATGAATCCCTCAGTGTGAGTTAAAAATGTCTGCTAGTGCAGCATATGTAGCTGATGTAAAATCTCTTGAAGAACCAAGAAATTAAATGCTGGCTAGTCACCAGGGATTGGTCAAAGAGAGAGATATAGAGATGGGATTTTGGGGGTAGTAGTTCTTGGACTGATGTGGAAGCACAGAAGAAAAAGGAAAGACAAAGATTCCTTGTAGATAGCATTAACTGTCCAACTTTCTGACTTCTCTTTAGTAAGAGGCCACTACAAGTGTTTTTAGAGCAGGAAGATTACAAATGGTGCCACCCTATGAGTTCTACCCCAAATAAATTTTGTGAGAAATTTTTTGACAAGTAAAAAAAATTCATAGTTTTTATTGTAATTCAATCAACTTAGTAACATTACTGATTGCTGAAGTTTATATGTCGTAAATGAAAATCAAATCAGAAAATCATTTTAAAACCAAAAGCCATCCTCAAATCATTCACACCACCAAAATTTGCATTGAACAATGATTTAGAGTATCAAAATTTGCATAGAACAATGATTGAGACCACCAAAATTTGCATTGAACAATGATTTAGAGTATCAAAATTTGCATAGAACAATGATTCAGACCACTAAAATTTGCATATTACCAGGGCTGCTTTCCTATAAAATAGTCTTCCTTAACTATCAGGCGCACAAGCAAAGCTGGGCAATATTTCTGCTATTGATATAAATTACAATAGCTAATTACAAAAATGAGATCGGGATCAGTCAGAAATTTGGATTAAGGATATTTCTAGAAGTATATTTCTTTCTATAATTCAAAGTAAAGATTCCTCATATCATATCCCATATATACATAAGAAATATTTTTTATGCATTTCAAAAATATACACACGCACACAGAAAAAGCCTTGTCTGTGTGTTTATGTCCATTAAACATATGACCCAAGCTGAATATTCAATGTCAGTCTGACCCAGACCAAGATAAAAACAAACAAACAAATATATTGGAAATAACTCAGCAGAATGCACATGATCTAAGAAAAAAATATAAAAGACTGACTCAGAAGTAAAAACATGAAATAAAACTATTTTCAAATCATGAAATGAAAATAGCAAAATAAAACTATGAAAACACCCCAAAAGTATATGAAATTATCATAATAACAAAGAAAAATTTTAAGATGTAAAACTATTAAGAATAATAATAAAAAAAGATATAATAGTTTTGAAAGAAGGAAGTTGAATTTGGATTGTATGAAATTGGAAAGAAATTCATTTTCAAAGTGATATAACATTAAAGTAATAGTGAGTAATTTTTTTAAAATAAGGAAATAGATTTTAGAATATAAAAAAATAAGACAATTAATTATCTAAATAATGAAGCAATAAGGAAATAAAATATAATATATCGAAAAAAAAAAACCCTGAAAATAATGAGGCAAAAAAAAAAATCCAAACTGCAATATCAAATCTTAAAAATATAGAAAACTATGAAACTATGAGTATGAACAAATAAAATATAAAGTGAAAGACATTAAAGACATCAAAATGATAAATAAAATATCAGAATAGTAACAAGTGAATTTAAAAGGATACAATAATGAAAAAAACAAACACATTTTTACAAAAATACTTATAAAAATTATAAAATTACCATAAAATGTTGAAATAAATATAAAAATATAACAAATAAAACTTAAAAAATATTTTTTAATAAAATACAAAACTAAAAACTAAAATCTATTAAATAGTGAAGTCAGAAAAATTGTGTCCCAAACACTATTATCTGATTATATTTGGCAAGTATAGAATATAATTACAGCAGCAGATAAAGGAAGAAGGACTGATAGAGTCAGGAAGAAAATGTCAGGCGACTCCTTGAAGAGGAGTAGGCACAGGAGAGAGAAAATAAAAGGCAGTCTGATAAAGTGATGATCGATTTTAAAGGTATTGTTTGTTTGTGCAAAGAAGATTTATTCTTTCCTGAACCTCTCCCCCTATCCACCGGGTTTTAAAACAGCAGTCACCTCTTAACAAAACCGGATTCTGTAAAAAGAAACACTAAAAGCCTAACTTTCAATCAGACATTTTTTTTACACTTTGCATTAAAAAAAAAAATATATATATATATATAGCTCCGCCCTTCTTTTATGAGTAAAAGGAGAAAATAACAGATGATTTATCATTAAATTGACTCCTTACATCGGTGGTTTTAAGGTTCTGTTAGTTCGGTCCCAGGGTTCTGCAGTTTCTCAAATTTCTTTTTATTTAGAATAGCACAAAATAAACATTATAAATTTGATTTTGTAAAATCTATTTGATTATTATTTGTATATTTTCTTTTAAAATTTAACTGTTATTGTTTAAATGTACTAAATTTTATATAATTAAACTCATTGCATTTGAAAATGTGGAAGATAAATTTCACATGAGTTTTTGATGAGAATAAATGTAATCTATTCAAACAACTACATTTTCGTTTCATTTACAACAAACATTTACTATGCCTTGATAGTAAGTGTTTTTATTTCATTTTATTATTTAAATGCTGTTTTTTTGCATAAGAAAATTAAATTTTTGAACAGGGGC
This sequence comes from Idiosepius hallami, assembly GCA_034780655.1. Lineage (NCBI taxonomy): Eukaryota > Metazoa > Mollusca > Cephalopoda > Idiosepiidae > Idiosepius > Idiosepius hallami. The sequence continues at coordinate 6,959 of JAUZSX010001359.1, forward strand.
TCCTCTAGCCATGGAATGTTTCAGGGGATCTGCTCTAATAAAAAGGTTGAAATGCACTGCTTTATATCTTAAACTGTCAACCCCACATCATTAGGGAATGGGGAAAATGTGGATTTTTCAGTGGATATATTTTCTTATCTGACACCCATCTGAAAAAATGTTTTATTAAATTTAAGAAGAAATTTTGGTATAGTTTAGTGTTTACATTTAAAGTTATAGTTATAGACCTGAACCAACAAACTCAAATATTTGTTTGATTGTTTTTGTTTTACAGAATATTAACCTATTTAAGTCATTTAATGCTGAGGACAATCAATTTTTGATATTACTTTTTTTTCACAAGTAGTTTTTTTGAATAACACAATGTGCACCAATTAACCCATAGCTTGAGGTTTCATATCTTTCCAAGAGTATTAATCCAATTATGAATGCAATTTGAACAACTACCCACTGACTGGGCCAAGTTGACTTCCCCCAAACTAAATGTAGAATGCTCTCAATAGCTATGCAGCCACAACCACCCAAAACAATTCACACTGTGAATGGCACTCGATCATTTTGTCTCCAATTTTGTCTTTCTTGGGCCTTGCAAGCTATATAAAACATAGACATCCTAGAAAATAGGGGACAGATGATAAGTCCGATATTAGGAAACGAGTGGGCACTGCCACCTCCAAGTTAATCTAACAATGCCAAATAATTTATTTTACTGGTTATGAGTAGTATGCTATGAGTACTTATAAATTTAAATAATACTTACATTTGAACATTTTTCATTCTTTTTCTGTTAAAAAAAAAAAGAAAAATAAGGTAACATTTTAGAACTATAAGTACCAAATATAGAACAAAAAATTTTAAAAAGAATATGATATTTACTTGGTGAGCACCCCCAAGTTTGGCACAAGGCCATTTTTACGTGCTCTTACCCGGGCTTTATATATTCGGTGTTACCTTTCACCAAGATGAACTGCTCTCCCGAGCTAACGAGCCCCACCTACCCGAGGCTGCTAAAGTGAAAGTGGGCATCAATATATACCTGTGTCAGTTCCTACTTGTATATATGTGTGTGTGTTAGTCTTCTGCCATGTCTCTTCCCACCTGTGCGTGTGTGTTTGTGTTAGTGAGTGTGTGTTAGTCTTTGTCTATTTCTACCTTTATATAAATGTGTGTGTATCAATATGTGTTTGTGTCTGTTCCTACCTGTGTATATGTTTGCGTGTGTTAATGTCTGAACATGTCTGTTCCCACCTGTTTGTGTATTTATGTGTTGGTGTTAATTTGTGTGTGTGTTTATATGTGTCTATTTCTATCTCTGTATGTGTGTGTGTGCATCAATATTTACCTGTGTCTGTTCCTACTTGTCTATATGTGTGTGTGTTTTGGCCATTTCTGTTCCAACCGGTGTGTGTATGTGTATGTTAGTGAATGTGTGTTAGTCTTTGTCTATTTCTACTTTTATATAAGTGTGTGTGCATCAATATGTGTCCATGTATGTTCTTACCTGTGTATCTGTGTGTATTGGTGTGTGTGTGTGTGTCCATGTATGTTCCCAGCTGTCTGTTTGTTTGTATCATTGTGCTTATTTGCCTGTGTGTGTGTGTGTGTGTGTGTGTGTGTTTATGGAGAAGATCCTTTTGTTCATTATTCAAAAGAGACGTTGAATAAAAATTAAAGGAAAACAAACAAACAGACCAACAAACTTTCTCGAACAAAGTTTGTTGTTGTAAAAACGAAATCTTTCATCTTGTTTTCCAGTTAACTGTAAAAAATAAAAAAAAATAAAAAAATTTTTTTTTTTTTTAAAAACAACCGATTCTTCTTTCTATAGATTTTCCCAACCGACTCCCAAAACCTTTAGTTTTCCGTAGGAGTCATATCAAAACCTAATATTTTGATCATCATTGTAAAAACCAAATTTGATTTAATTTAAAAGATGTTTGGGTTTTTTTTTTTTTCTTTTTTTTTTTTTTTTAAAATAAGAACATTAAAAAGAGGGTAAGATTGGGGGTTTAGGGAGGAAGTAGAAAAGGGTTCTCCTCAGTTGGCTATCATTCAAGTTTGGGCAAGAACCTGAGGTTGGGTCTCACCCACTTTCCCACCACAATGAAAGAACTATCTTTGATTTCGACTCCGTGTAACAAGAACAATAACTTGGGTATGAATAAGAAAAATAAATTTGTTTTTTTCTTTCAAATCTGCTGACAAATCCATGGGGAAATATTTCAACACATTTTTAGTTTCAATAAACTCATCATGCAAGTACAAACAGGAATATTTTAGTTTTTTTTTTTCTGATAAAAAACTTGAAGCTACAAAAATCTAAAGATTGAATAAGGTTTATATGCACAACAATATTAAAAGCAAGTTTTTAAATAATTAAACCAAGTGGTTAGATACTTGAATTTGAAATCCGTATTTGTATATTTATCTTGGATACCATAGTATTCACCTTTGTATTTGATAAATTCACTTTATTATATATACTATAATACTCATCTTTATATATATTATACATACTGTAGTACTTTATTATACATACTATAGTACTCATCTTTATAGTACTTTGTTATACATACTGTATTACTCATCTTGATATTTGTTAAGTTCACTTTGTTATATATACTATAGTACTCATCTTTATATTTGTTAAATTCACATTATTATACATACTTTAGTGCTCAACTTTATATTATACATTATACCTAATATAGTACTTTATTATACATACTATAGTACTCAACTTTATATTATACATTATACCTAATATAGTACTTTATTATACATACTATAGTACTCATCTTTATATTATACATAATATAGTACTTTATTATAAATACTATAGTACTTATCTTAATATTTGTTAAATTTACTTTATTATGTATACTATAGTACTTATCTTTATATTTGTTAAATTCAGTTTGCATAATAAAATGAATTTAACAAGTATAAAGACAAGGTCATTAGTCTACTTAAAGTGAATTTAACAAATCTAAAGCTAAAGACTTTAGTTTACATAATAAATATAGCCATTTTTCTGTCATGGCTCAGCTCACCCAAACTGAAAGTCTGATGACGTGTAGGCAAGAAACTGTCAGTCACTGAAGGCCATTGACTCCGTGTCTTTGCTTAACTAATATACATGCTCTATCACTGATATTGAGCACTCTAACTATAAATATGAACAATCTCACTCTACAGATTTATTATATATATATACAAATATGTGCGTGTGTGCATAGAAGTCCACATGGGACAGTTATTAGTTGTACTTTGGAATTGTTCCACACAAACACATATACATGTATGTATATATATATATATATATATATATATATATTAAGTCCATTTGTGACAGTGGAGAGGCATAGAATCGTAACACACTTATTTTGAATCTGGGTTCAATTTACGTTCACATTTTGACTAATACCCTTGGGATAGGTATGAATCTCAACATTCCCCTCCAGCTACACATTAAGTAGTGTATACTGTGTTGTTAAAAAAATAACTACATGAGGACAATAAAAATATTTCTCTAAAATTATTGTTGTCAACATTAAATGACCTATTAGGGTTGATATGCCGTAAAACAAACAACACACACACACACACACACACACACACACACACACACACATACAATAGGATTTTTTATTACACAAACACAACAATAAGATATTTCATTCGATTTGAATGTTTCTTAAAATATCCAGATGTCCCAAAAGTTCATAAACACTTGAAAAATGAATTTTTATACAATTTTTTTAATCTAATTAAATAAAATTTACTTGGCAAGTAAAAAATTAATTTTTTTGCTCAAGTTTACAAACTTTTGAGACAACCTTATAAAATAGGATTTTTTTTTAATGAATTAGGTGAAATTTAATGGAATTCGTTATCTGTTTTCATAGTGTTAAGAAAATGATCTTTAAAACATTTGAAAATTTTGGGATTTGTTTTTTGTTTTTTGTCTTGTTTTTTTACAGATTCTAAAATTCAACTAAAATGGATGACCCTTTGATAAAATCTCTTAAACCATTTCTAACAAACAAAAAATTTTAAGCTGTTTTTCTTTTTTTCTTTCTTTCTTCTTTCTTTTTTACTTTCTTTTTCTTTCTTTCTTTTTTTCATTCTTTTTTACTTTCTTTCTTTTTCTTTCTTTCTTTCTTTCTTTTTTTACTTTCTTTCTTTTTTCTTTCTTTTTCTTTTTTTCTTTTTTACTTTCTTTTTTTTTACTTTCTTTTTCTTTCTTTTTTTAATTTTCTTTCTTTTTTACTTTCTTTTTTTCTTTCTTTTTTTCTTTCTTTTTTTTAATTTCTTTCTTTTTTTCTTTCTTTTTTTAAATTTCTTTCTTTCTTTTTTACTTTTTCTTTTTTCTTTCTTCATTTCTCACTTTCTTTTTCTTTTTTACACCCTTTCTTTCTTTCTTTCTTTCTGTCTCTAGGTTTATAGTTTCTTTTTCAGGGATCTTTTCTGATATAAAACTTCCAACTGACCTCTGTAAGTGATTAACACAAGGTCTTCACCCCAGGCTCTTCATCATATCTTTTATCATTTTCAAACATTGGAGAGGTGGACAATAAAGATGAGATTTATTATTATAAGAGTCACATGTCAGCAATTTGATTATAATACTGGTTTAAAAGAGAAGCAAGTATCTAATGCTAAAATCTTGAAGGAAAAACTAGAAAGAAGAAAAAAAACAATTATATAAAACTTCTTCCTAATTATATACATAACATCTTACAGCCGCCAGGGTGGAGCATTGGTGAAGGCTTGGTCCCTGGAATTGTAGTATGCAAGTTCAAATCCCAGTCAAAACTATGACATTTACCTTTAGCTGTCTTGTGCAGATGAGCCTCGTTAACTTGGGAAAGCAACTCATCTAGGTGAAGGGCAACACAGAATGCAAAATTTCCAGGTTTATAGAACAAATAAAAATGACCTTGTGCCTGACTTGGGTAGGTGCCCGAGTTCAAATCCCAGTCAAAACTATCACATTTACCTTTAGCTGTCTCGTGCAGATGAGCTTCGTTAACTTGGGAGAGCAACTCATCTAGGTGAAGGCAACACTGAATGCAAAATGTCCAGGTTTATAGAGCAATTAAAAATTACCTTATGCCTAACTTGGGTGGGTGCCCGACCAAGTAAATTTATTATTACAGAGAAAATAATAATTCAAAATTTCAGGGTGGTTTACTTATACAGTGGATAGACAGTCGCACTTTGGAATCATGATAAGCGAGTTCGAATCCCAGCCCTTCCTTTTTACATTCACATTTAGATAAATAACCCTTGGGAAAGGTATGATTCCCCACAATCCTTCCAGATATGAATCAAATAGTGAATATAGTTTTATTTAAATAACTATGTGTGTACAAAAGAATGCTTATCAAAAATGACTTAAATGACCTAAAATATTGCACAATGTCTTATTAAAAAAAACTATGTGTGGACAAAAAGAACATTTATCAAAAAATTATTGTTCTCAGCATTAAATGACCTAAATTGGTTGATATAGGTTTAAATAGTGCACATTGTATTATTTAAAAACTGTGTGAACAAAAAGAGCATATATTAAAAAAAATGATTCTTCTCTGCATTAAATGACCTAAAAAGCTTAATACAGGTTTAAATAGTACACGATGTTTTAATTAAAAAACTATGTGTGGTTAAAAAGAATTTATCAAAAAATGATTGTTCTCGGCATTGAATGACCAAAAAGAGGTAAATATATAAAAGAAAACGAAACAAACTATAAAATGCAAAGTTATCTTAAATATTTCTGCTATTGTATTGGTGAAGATTTTTTTTTTGTTTGAAGTAAAGTAAACATGAATTGTCTCCCTTGAATCAAGTAAAGGTTTGAAGGCAAGTTAAAAATTTTCTCTGCAACAAGGAAAGATAAAAGCAATTCTTTAAGCTCTCGGCATAAAAATTAAATCAACAAATTTCTGCGTGTTACCTACCTACCTATATCTGTGTATGCATCAGGGGCGGATCGAGCTATCAGTCAATGGGACCTGGTTCAAGGACTCGGCACAGTATGGGGGCCTGCCTGACTCAGGCCCCGTTAGCTGTACATTGTTTACATGTTAATTTGTATTAATTAAATGTAAATTTTTTTTGACATGTCATTACGCTTCGTTGTCACTATCATTAAGAATCTATGAACATCTCTTCATGAGCTTTAAGTTTTTAAATCTTTTGATACACATAAATACATACGTATTTTAAATTTAAGTCTTCTCTTAAGTAAGCCAATATACGCAGATCACCAGCTGCACAGCCTCTATATGCGGCGTTTAACAGTAAAAAATTGGGAACAGGGGACCCATATTACATTCTCTTCCCGAGTGTCCATAATTCTCTCAGTCCGACCCTGGTATGCTTATATTATATTTACTTGGTGAGCACCAACCAAAGTTTGGCACAAGGCTAATTTTTTTTTTTTTTTACGTGCTCTTACCTGGGCTTTTTATATTCGGTGTTACCCTTCACCTAGATGAGCTGCTCCCGCGAGTTAACATGCCCCATCTGCCTGAGGCAACTAAAGGTGAATGCAATGGTTTTGACTGGGATTTGAACTCATGTAATACAATTCCAGAGCCTGAGCTTTTACCAATGCTCTAAAAGAAGTAAACAAATAGTCAGGTAATGATAGGTAAATTCTTTAATAAAAAGCATAACATCAAAGCCTTAGTAATTGTTAAATTCTCACACATCTGCACATAAGGAAAAATATTATAATCTTCAAGGGAGTATTCACATTCGTTTGTCGATATTTTTTTCTTTCACCCTTATATATATATTATATATTAGTGTAGGTCACATAATGAAAAATCTAAAGTGATATAGACCTTTGGGCCTGCTGTCTAATAAGTCAAATTTTAAATTTAGGAAAATATTTAATGCCTTAGAAATCACAACACTGAAATATATATTATATCTAGTGATTATAAAAACGTAATTTATAGTTACTAAGGACAAGCTAATATTTTAGAATTTATCATTTTTCAAAAAAAAAAAATGAATTAGAATTAATCTTGACCAGACTTGGTGATATGAATATATAGGGGGGGTAGAGAATGTGAGTAAGACAAACAAAGTCTGATAGAGAGAGAGTGAGAGAGAGAGACTGGGTTTAGTGATGTCAGTTTTCCAGAATTCATTTACAGAATAAACCAGATCAAGAATAATAGAAGTTATCTCCCTTCTCTTGTATTTAAAGGAAAGAATATATGTAAATCTCTTTTGAGAAAACAAGAAACAAGAGTATCATTAATGCTATTTCGGATACACCTTCACCAGGTCTTATTTATCATAATTCTTATTATCTTATATATATAAATATTACATATAAATAAATCTCCAACTATGCTAAATAACGTGTAATGTGTTTGAACTGTCTTATAAGGTTTAGTCTCTTTATAAGTTTTGATACAAAACACTTTTTATTCTAATTTCCAAGCTATGCAGTTTTAAAATAGTAATTGTTATTTATAACTGCAATCAAATTTATGGTTAAAATCAACCTGTTTATCAGCAATCTTATGGGTATTATTTATTTAGAGACACTCTGTATTTTTTTTTCCAATATTTTCTTTTTCAAATAGGTATCTACCAATTATTTAATGTTTTGTTTTATTTTGAGACACTCTGTAAAATAATACTGAAGTTGTTTGAGCTTCCACTTCTTTCCCATAATCAAGACCATGCAGTGGCGTAGCAATGGTTTTTTGCTGTCCAGGGTGGTTGGATGATTTGCGCCTATCTGACCACTGATAATCTATTCAAAATTCCTGTTGTGGGTGAAACACACCTCAGAATGAACTCTTCCAATCACTAAAATGTGATCAATAATCACAAATCATAGATGTAATCTCTCTCATCAACCAGAGTGAGAGAGAGAGAATGAGAGAGAGAGGATTTCAGCATAGTGGCCAGGAGCCGCTATGCTGCCAGGCCATATGCCACCATTCATGTACCTTTTGTTAATATATTTGTTAACCCTTAATACTGTCGTCTTGATTCTTATATTTAATGACTACACTATATACAACACCACACTCGACCACAACAAGTGGTGACCACAATAGTTAGGATTTTGGTTTCAAATATAAATAACTCAATTGCTTGATTTAGAATCCAAAACAATCCAGGAATTGCCGATATAATGGGACTCATACCTTTCCCAACGGTATTAGCCCAATTAAGAAGACAAATAGAACAACTGTATTTCCAACTCGCCTATTCCCTGCTCCAAGTGAACTTCCGAATCAGTTTTGAAATATTTATTTAAATATTCAGTTTAACAATAAAGAATCTAATTTACATATTTTAGCAATTAAACTTTATAATAGCCATTCAGTTTTTATTGGCTTATTTAGTATCCGTCTTTTCTGCGAAGACTAAATGCAAGACTTGAAACATAATTTAATAGAAATCATTATTCAGGCAGCAAATTAGTTTTTCGTTAATTATAGACAATACAAAACCCTAAATATAAACAAACTTCATTTGCATATTCTCATTACTTTTTCTTTCTACTAAATGAAACAAATAGACTACATTTTTTTCAGGATAATTTTATCAACTTTCACAACAAAATTCTCACATTATTATCATAAAAAAATTTATATATTTTCTTTCCAAAGTTATTTGTTTGCTTTAAAATATCTCATTCAGAGGGACATAACCTACAAGAAATTTTCTTATAACAACGCATTTCAGTATGGCTTCTCTCGGGGAATTTATAACAATTTAAAAAGGTGAACTACTTTTAAATCATTTTTATTAATATTAATTAAAGACAATATATTTATATTCTTAAAATTCTATTTTTTTCGGGTAAATTTTCAATAATTTTGTAGAATAATTATTTCAAAATCACAGATCAAAATGAACTCAAAAGGAGCATCAAAGCAACTCCCGGGCAATACTTTTAGTTTTATATATGATAATAAGATATGTTATGAAAAACAAATATCAAATATTGAATATATTTTGTTGTGTGAACAAAAAATGTACTAAGTTGATTTTCATCATTTCGTTTTTCGCGAGAGACTGTAATATTTGCAACATTAAATCTGTTTTCTAAAGAAAAATTTGAGATTTAAAAAATAAGGGAAAGAATTTTAGAAAAGCTGATCCACTTTCTGCAATAATTTTGCAGATATCCGATTAAAATCCTTTATATAAACAATGTTAACAACTATGATCAACAATAGAAACAAGCCTGATTCAATCCTTTCTTCTACGTTTATTTGTTTTTTTATCAAAAATCAATATTTCCACAATAAACTTTTCGTCTGTATGCCTTCTACCTTTTATTCGACCGCAATGTTTTCATTCATTGCTCCTGCTCCAAGAAAAACAAATGATGACTTTTTGAAAAAAAAAATAATAATGTTTATAACAAAATAAACCACAGAAAAGAATTTTTTTTTTTAAATCAAAATGTAAAATTGTTAATTTATTGCCTTTAAGAATTGATTAAAATCTGTAATGAATAAAAATGTTGTTGTTTTTATATAAACCTAGAAGTATATCCCAGCCTTTCTCGGGGATTGCTTTGATGCTCCTTTTGGGCTCTTTTTAATCTTTTTGGAACTTGTGTTATTAAAAATTTTTTTTCTTTCTAAGAAACCTTCTTTTTTAAAGCTGAAGATCCAACTGCAAAAATCCCCCGAAATTGGGCCAGCAAAAATATAGAGACAGAAGAAATAAATGTCTATATGCAAAAGTGATTACAATAACGAAGCAAAAAAAAACTAGATTAGTTTTATTAAATTCCATTAGAAATTTTACAATTCCAGTGATCCAAAAGAGAAAGAAATACTGGAATGGAACCCAATATGCTTGGGTATTATCAAAAGACTTGTTATCACTCAGACTCTATAGAAAGCCACTTGCAACTAATAGATGGAAGTTCTGTTAATGGTCGATGTGAGAACTCGTAAGAATAATGATAATGGAGACCGTCAAAAAGAAAAAAATAATGACCAGGCGCTTTTTAACAATGGTGTGCAAAAATCACCGAAAATTAAAAATTTTGTTATAAATTGCATAAAAGTGGAAATTGTTAAGCAACAATGTCAGCAACTGACAAATATAGAAAGAGAATGACAAGAAATGACGTTATGATGAATGTGGGTTAAAAGCGTTCGCTAGAACATAAGTACCTGGTTTTAAAAATCGATGGGTAAAGATGATAGCAAAAGATCTCACCAAAAACAATACGTACAAATGGTTATGAATGATGTGCTGTACTTAGCATGATTGCAGCACCACTCCTCGATGCAGCAGAATGCAACTATCACTGTCACCAACAAAACATCTACTAAAGATATCTATCTAAATAAAAATGTAAAAAAAAGCTTACTAATTCTTTTGAAATTTTGTGAGAGTAATTTACACGTATAAGAATTTATTAATAGTTTTTCAGCTAATCCTAGTAATAAGAGCGATTTATTTTTCATTACAATAGATCTGCAAAGCCAAGGAGCTTTGTGGCTCATTGAGAACTTACTGCAAATGTGGAGACTTCGGTGAGCCTAGACATAGCTTTGAGTGAATATATGGCAAGGCTTAAATAAGACCCATGAGTTGACAATAATTCAAAAGGGACATCAAAGCAATTGCTGAGTAAAGCCTGGAAATACTTCTAGTAAAGGTATAGTTTTGTTGTTATTTAACACTTTCTCACATTTAGTCTAATATCCAAATAAAATATTTTCCGAAAAATAACATACAAGCTTGAGTTTTTTGGGTTTTTTTTCCAGGTTTCAGCTTTTAATGATCAGATTTAACGCAATACTGAATTAAATGTGCCCAATTGAGAGTTTGGCCATAGCCCCAGATATTAAAAAAAAAGAAAAGAAAAAAGAGTGAGAACTCTACTCTTTAGAATTCTCCAACTTAGACAACTGGCAATTAACCCAACTCTCATCTTATGTGTGGCTGGAGAGTTCTAGTTTTGGTGATTAACCATGTGTGTTTATTGATTGTCTATGAAGGTTTGTAGACTTGAAAATATAAATGAATGTGTGTAAAAACTGCCAAGAATATCAAAGTAAAAACAACTTCAGATAATAGTGAGATAATCACAAACAAAATAGCCGCCAAAACAGATTTATTCGAAAGACAAATAAAAATTAATAAATTCACCTTCTCTCATACAAAGTAGATATTGGTATATTAGTTTCATACATAAGATGACAAAAGGATGAAAAAAATTGATTACACTTTGTTATGGTCGGCAATTTTTTCCACAATTATTTATTCATCTTATATTATCTTCTATTATATTACATTATATTATGTCATATTCATTGGCGGTCACTCGTGGTCGAGTATGACTGTCCTCCGTTTAGGTCTTTTCGGGAGGACACCTGTGCGTGATGTCTGTTTAACGTGGGGAGACTGATGCACCTGCAGTCACCACACGGACCCTTGGCAAAGGATGGCCTTATTCCATTGGCATGGATAATCCCGACGACTGGAGGCCATCCTATGTTGCAGCCTTCGTCCGCCTTCAGTGCCGTTGTATCATTGTAGATTTCATCTGCCACATCCACCGTTGGGTTAAATAGTGCATATTTAACCCATAGCTGGAGGGAAGATGGGGCTTCATACCTTTTCCCAACTATATTAGTCGACATGTTAACGTAGACGGAACAACTTCTGAATTAGAATGCGATTGTCCCAATAGCAAATCACCCCCAACTAGTAACATCAGATAACTCGTGTTTTCTTTAGCACTGGTGGAAGATTTTTTTTTCACTCCACATATGGGCTGAATGTTTAATAGCATCTGGTCGGGCCAGCCACTGAGAAAGTTTGCTGATTTGGTGAAGGCCTGAAACTTTCAATGAGGTGGATGTTCAGCACAGATGAGTTAGGCTGTGATAATATGCTTTTATTAAAGAATATTCTTATCAAATCCCTAGTTATTATGGTTATTAGTTACTAGTTGTTAGCCCCACTAATAACTAAAGAACTAAAAGAAATAGGAAGATCGCAAAATTGTTGTGTAATGTCAAGAATATTCTTTGATAAAAGCCTATTGTCATAGGCCTAATGAAGTACGTGGAGTTCAGCACCATTAGGTTTAAAATATCCTATGTTGTTGATGATGATGATGATGGGTATATGGATTTAAAAAAAATGACTTTAATCTATAAAGATGCTTTGTTTGTTTGTTTTATGGCATATCAATCTTTTTAGGCAATTTAATGCTGAGAATAATGATTTTCAGTTTTTTTAATAACACAGTGTGCACTATTTAACACATAGGTGGAGGGGATATGGGGATTTATATCTTTCCAAAGGGTATTAAGATCAATTATAAGTGCAAACAGAATGACCAGGATTCAAAATCATGTATTACAATTTCAAAGTTCGACTGCCTACCCACTAGGCCAAAGGGACCTCCCTTGTAATTGCCTCATCTATGTGCTTACAGTATGTGTGTGATTTTTGATGGAGGTTTCTTTATACTTTATAAACAATTGCATTTCAAAATGTTGACCTCAAAATATTCAGAATAGAAAACAAATGAAATAAAAAATAACCTATTAACAAAATCATCTTGTGGCTTTAGCCGGGATAGAATTCACCGTTCCAGTATGCCCTATTGGTCATAGCTGTTAGAAGATCCTCCTTCGCACTACCAGTGACCCTGCAAATTTTTTCTGGAAAGGTAAGCTTCCTAAACTACTTGAGATAAAATTCACTACACCTTTTCAGTATGCCCTATCAGTGATATCTGATAGAAGGTATTCCTCAGAGGTTGTGGTATCCTTGCAAATGCTGTCTAGAAAGTTGAGCTTCCGAAACCGCTTGGTTGAGGATTGGGGCCTCCATATAAAGAACATCGACACATTGAAAGTGCTCTGGCAGTAACAATGGATTTGGAAACTATACAATATGGATCCAAACATCAAATGTCTTGCTAGACAGAAAGAAAAATTTGAAAAGAAAATCATCAAAAGAAAAGAAGCATCTTGTTCAACTCAGTATGTTTTAAAATATATGTGTGTCTGACTATTTATGAAAATAGTTTATAGTTTTACTTAGTTTATTAGTCATTATTAAGTATAATAAACAGGATGAATAGCATCTAAAAAATAAACTTGATTTAAATAAATCAATAGATTCTTACGAATTATAAAAAAAAGGGTTTATTTTTATGATTCTCACAAATAATTAAAAAAAGGGTTTATTTTTATGAATCTCACGAATTATAATAAAAAAAGGGTCTATTTTTTAGATTTTCACAAATAATTCAAAAAAAGGGTTTATTTTTATGAATCTCACGAATTATAATAAAAAAAGGGTCTATTTTTATGATTTTCACAAATAATTCAAAAAAAGGGTTTATTTTTATGATTTTCACAAATAATAAAAAAGGGGTTTATTTTTATGATTCTCACAAATAATAAAAAAAAAAGGGTTTATTTTTACTTAAAGATAAAATTTTAGTTCTTAAAAAAAAATCAAGAAAAAGCAAAAAAAACATTTTGAATTTCCTTTTGAAGGTTTTCTGCAAGATATGGCTGGTATTCACTTTGTTATGGCGTCTGGTGAGTGTTCTAGTTGCCTTTCTGAACAGATAAAAATGAGATGATCATAATAATTGTAATAATAATAATAATAATAATAAGGCATGGAGTTGTTTTTGAGTCATCTCTCTGTTCAGGCAAATATTGTTGAAAATCAAAAGGAAGCAATAACCATTTTTTTAAAAAAATGTTTTGGGCTTGCACGCAAGATTGACTGCAATGAGGAAAGAATTCCATCGTACCAATCAAATCAATAACTAGCAAAAAATTAAAATCCAGTGGCGTAGCAAGAGAGAGCCGAAGCACATGCCAGGGTGGCAGAATTTTGAGGGGTTGAAAATATATATAAAATAAAATAATAGATAAAAAATAAAATTTTAAAATAAATAAAATAAAATAAAAAATAGATTAAAAAAATAGTAAAAAGTCAAGGAAAAATCTGAAATTTTATAACCAATATGAGTTTTTATGGTCGTAGTGTGTTTTATGTTATATCTGCGTAAAAATACTGTTTTTTTAACAGATCTTTTAACTGTATCGCCAGTTCAATAAGAATGAATATTTTAAGTTGAATATAATTAGATCCTTTATTGTAGTTCTATGATAATGAATATTTACAGACATTTTTAACTGTATCATTAGTCCAATAAAAATAAATATTTTAGGTTGATTATAATTAAATCCTTGATTGTAGTTCCATGATAATGAATATTTACCGACATTTTTAACTGTATCATTAGTCCGATAAAAATATTTAAGTTGAATATAATTAAATCCTTGATTGTAGTGACATGAAAATGAATATGTAAAGGGCTTTTTGTAATTTTGAATGTTAACAGATTATCAGTGGTCCGGGGGGTGGGCACAAATCTGACAACTGCCTCGGGAGGCAAAAACTATTGCTACGCCACTGTTAAAACCAGAAAATAAAAATAAAAATGACTGCTTTAGTGGTGAACAAAATATTTGGTTTTAACAAATTGTTTGGATTATTTTATTTTGAAATGATTCGAAGCAAATCTATACGGAATGATTAATTGGATTTTTGGTATGGAATACCTTTCAGCATTTCAGTTCCTTTCTTTGAATGCATGGTGTTAATTCCCTTTTCATCTCCAAAAGACAATCCGATTTGGTTTTAGCATGAGAAATGATTTATTGATGCTTTTTATATTTAAGATGAGGAGGAACAATAGTCATTGTCAAATCCATCAAGATTGAGAATTTACGGGTTCAATCTATCGCAAAATCCAAAATTCATTTCTTTAAGTGAAAAAAATTATATTGTACAAAGTATGTGTGTGTGTGTGTGTACATGCATGTCTGGATAATGATATTATATATATATATATATATATATATATAAATATATATTTATATATATTCAAGTATATAATATGATTATCCTGACATGTTTCATTAAAATGAACTTTAAATTTTGTGTGAGAAAACAAGAAAAATTGAATTAAAAATATTGAAAAGAAAAACTGAAATTCTTTTTAATGAAACATACCTGTATAAATAAATATATATATATATATATATATATATGTACATTATATAAATAAATTAATTACAATTTTGAAATTACCATCAATAAATAATTGAAAGTATGAATATGGGTCTATTTCATTCTTATTAGAAATCATCAGTACAAAACTTATTCAAATTATGAATGTTCCCGTAGCTTGGTGGTTAAAGAAATCAAGCTCTGAACATTGAGTTCATAGGATTGAATTGGATAAGTTTTGCACTGATAATTTCTAATAAGAATGAAATAGACCTATTTGCATACTTTCAATTATTTATTGATGGTAATTTCAAATGTGTAATTAATACAGTTCATTTATTTATATAATACTGTCAGAAATTTAATTCCATTAATAATAATATATATGTATATATATATATTAGTTAATTGTAGACACGGAGTCAACGGGAGTCGACAACTGCCAGTTTCACGCTGTGCGTTCTT
>JAUZSX010001467.1:0-22486 GCA_034780655.1 Idiosepius hallami
TTTGTTAAAAGAATATTCTGTATGCAAGGAATATGCTTACATAAAAAGAATATTCTTGTCACAGCCCTAGTTATAACTAGGGCTATGACTATGCTTTTATTAAAGAACATTCTTTTTGTTACTTGACTATTTTACCATTTCTTTTAACTCTGTAATTATTTGTTGGGTTGTTACTACATGCTTAATTTTTAAAATATTCTTTTATTAAAAAATATTCTTGTCACTGCCCTAATAACTAGAGATGTAACAAGCATATTCTTTAATAAAAGCATATTGTCATAGCCCTAGTTATAACCCTTTAAAATGTGATGCAAATAAATTGTCTTATTTTCCAATTAGACATTTCCTGACCTCACACCTTATGATTTTAATTTTTTTGTGGGGATTTGTAAAAGGACTGGACAGTATGCTTCCCATTCTAAGAAATGTGAATGAGCTGAAAGCCTAGTGTCGTGTCACCAGTGGTACTCACATTGAACATACCATGAAAGACTTGAGATTACAGGCTTTCTAAATATACCAGATGTGCTTTTATATCTTTAATAGTTCTTGAGATATTCAATCTCTTTCAAGACTTTTGGGACACTCTATATTTAAATGCCTTGATTTATCAACTTCTTAGTTTTTCTTTTTTTTGATCCCCCGATTTATCAGAGAGGGACCATCATTTTAAATGGTGTGCGTTTGGACTATTGCTGAATAACTGTCGATTATTTTTTTCTGAAATTTTGCCACAAGTTGTATTTTTATATCTAGATGTGAATAGTAAAAGAAAAAAAATTGTTTGTTTTATTTTTCAGTAAAGGTGCATCCCCTCCAAACATGAAAAAATTGAAAAGTGAAGATGAGAGTGAAAAGTAAAGATAAGGACAAAAAAAATAACTAGGGGGAGGAGAAAAAAAAAAAAAAAGAAAAAGGCTAACAAATTGTCATTACTTCAAACTGTAAAGTCCTTTTCCATTTTTTAATTTTTTTTCTAATATCTAAAAAGCAGTCACATCTATTAATACACACACACAAATACATTTTCATCTCCTCCTGTAGTGGAAGCTATACATTTAGCATGTTAGCTTTGTTGCATCCAGCCATTTCTGACTCTCTTCCCCTCTTCTCTCCTTCCTCCTACTCCACCTTTTTTTTTAAAAAAAAAAAACAACTTCATGTTCATTCATAATTTTCATTCATAATTTTCATTCATGATCATCTTTTAACTCCCAACATCTAAAACGATTTCATTCCATCTTGTACATGTTGCAGTGAGTAGGATGCATAAAGAACAAATGAGCAAGCTTACATTTGAAGAAGGCAATAAGCAGCACAAAAGCATGGAGTCGGATGATCTTCTCCGTCCGAGTTATGGACTCGTTGGTAATTGGCTGGTTAAGAAATAACCCTACTTTTCTGAACAGCAAGTCAACAAAAGATAAGGCTTTATTGGCTGTTATATTGATTGCCAATTCTACTTAGTGGTTTTGAGCAGAAGATGAAAAAAGAATATGGCCTTGTTGCTGATTGGCTGGTTTATGAATTAGTTTCTTTATTAACTGTTTTAAACAGCAGATAAAAAAACAAAAACCTTGAGCCTTTGTAGGTTATTGATTGGTTTATACATTTCTTATTGTAATTAATCATTATGAATGGCATATGAAAAAAAAGCTCTAGTCTTGTTTTTAATTGGCAGATCCATGAATTGCTGTAGTTTGCTGTTATAAACAGCATTTGACAATTAATTTGGAATGAAAATGACATCAGCAGTCTCCTCTTCTTTTTCCATACCATTTCAATTCTGTTCCCTTTCCTCTGTTAATATCCTCACCATTCCATTATCTTAAACTCTTCAATTCATTCATCCTTAAACTTTTTCCTGTTTTCCTTTCATATCAGTCATTCTCTTCGTCTCTGTTAATCCTCTGTTGGGATCAAACTAACCAAATATGGGTGGCTATAAATCTTATACAAGCATTATTATAACAATATCCAAACATAAACACCCACCTTCTCTTTAAAAAAAAAGTTATTTTATTATTTCTACTATTCTCGTTCTTTAACAATTCATTGCTTACAAAAAAAATCTTGTAAAAATTTGTTTTATTTTATTTATTATTTTTTTTTTTTAGACATTTATTTCCTAGTTGACATTAAAATGCTAGTTTATACTGATTTAAGTTACACATACACACACACACATGCATACAGATAGGCACACATATAACATAAATATAAAACAAAATTTCACTATTTTAAGTTTAAATTAAATAAAACCACAAGATAAGGTTCCATGAAGAAATTTCTATCACCAACAGTATTTGAACTTATGATCTGATCACAGATTCATTCAGTTTCTCCATCTTAAGAAAAATATTTAGATATGAGCGAAAAAAAATTCTTTAGCCTTATCTGGTTTAAAAGATAAATAAACAATTGTGGCTTTTGGACTGCATTAAGAATAGTTTTTAAAGGACTTCATTGCTTTTCTTATAAATTTCGCTTTTTATATTAATATAAATTTTGAGTAAAACCTGTTTTTACAGAATATTTTTGCCATGAAAAAGTGCTTTCTAAAAGGAAAAAAAAAAAAAGAATTGGCCAATTTTTTGAGTGGATGTTAATGTTGTCAACTCTTACGATCTCGGTATTTTTTTAATTATTAAAAAATAATTTTTGTCTTATTAAATTTTGCATCCCCACCATCTTACTATGTATTAGACTACAACTGAACAGAATGTTTGACTTTATGATATTACAATATAAATTAGATTTCTGGTCATTAATTTTTTTTTTAATTTGTTAATGAGAAAACGGTGAGAATAAACTAATTTATTATAAAGGAATAAAAATAATCGTGAAAATATGTGAGCAAATTATATTGCTACAATTTAGTACAATAAATAAAGAACACATTTGAGTTATATTGAAAAAAATGCCCAACAGACTAAACTAAATTCTATTTAAATGCATAGCTTCTAAAAAGTTTGGGTTTTAGATTACCAATTTAAGAAACTGGATTTTATAGAAAAATAAAGAATTTTTTTTTTTTTCATGGTGGTATTGTTACAAAGAAGCACGAATCAATGAAACCTTTTAATTTTATTTTCTTTCTTTTTACATTGACTCACAAAGAAATTATTACATTAGTCATTATAATATCATTACCAATGATACTAATTACTATTACATCACAGAAAATTCTGTTAACATATTGTCTACTCGTTAAACTTCATTTTATCTTTATAGGGTTCATAAAAAAAAAAAACCTAATTTTAGGGTCTCGAGACAAAACCACATTTCTTTCATTATTTGCATGAAATGGAGCAGAGTTTAAGTGGTTGGATTTTGGAATTGTTCACTTTTGTCTACATCACATTCAATACCCTTGGGAAAAGTATTAATTCCCTTATTCTTTACAACTAGGGGTTAAATAGTGTAATGTTTTTCTAAACAAACTCATGACGAACCAAAAAAAAACATCCTTATCAATAATAATTGTACTCCGTAATAAATGGCCAAAAAGTTTGATATGCCAGTAAAGATGTAACGAAATCAAATAGCTGTCTTAGATTGTAAAACATAGGGCACTGGTCATAACCACATCCTGGATTTGCAGTAAAGATTTTAAAAAAATATTTTCTATTCTCCTTGCAGACCAGAAATGATAATAGCTTGAGAAGTTTAATCTGAGATTCAAACTTGTGAAAAACCACATTTAAAGTCTCTTTTCTTCATTTATTCAGAATGTTTATTAAACTTTTAAACAAGTTGAAACAACCCATAAAAGAGATATTTATATAATTCATTTGTTTAATATAATTAAAATATTTTCAATCCAAGCAAAAAGGAAGTTCCATCCATTACTTTTTATTTAAATATCCTTAAATAGCAAACAAAAGCTAAATGAATTAGAGGAAAAATGATCCATTTCCAAGATTCTCTACTCATAACAGCAATCAGGACATTTTGACCGAGGTTGGGGACATAACCCTTTCTTTGAAAATACATGCGATAGAACCTCATAAGCATCAGCTTAGCTCAACGAGACCACAGTGACCTAAAGCTCATTGTTCTCTGTAGAACAATTGTTTGTGGCTAGGAAATGACTTAATAGCCTGTAATTCGATTCAGGCCTGCAGATCTTGCCAGCACATTACATGTACTGTTAAGTCAACTGAAACAATTTGCATTGTTTGATCCAAAATGCATTTTTCCACTTGCAGACGTTGTTTGCATCTGATCAGCATGACGCATACACTGGTGGCTTATTTAATGCTGGAAAACTGCCAGTTTGTTACATTTAAACAACAGATTTTTCTATAAATTAGAGATCTATAACTTTATCATATAGCTTGGGTAATTTCTTTCAATATATATATATATATATATATATATATATATGTATATATATATATATATATA
Organism: Idiosepius hallami; assembly: GCA_034780655.1. NCBI lineage: Eukaryota > Metazoa > Mollusca > Cephalopoda > Idiosepiidae > Idiosepius > Idiosepius hallami. The sequence goes on from JAUZSX010001467.1 coordinate 4,411, forward strand.
GTCAATTATTATTAATGAGCAAGTAAACTAACAAAACAGCTATACATTGCTCTAGCTTCAGTTTTGGCTGTTATCATTTATTTGGTTGTGGTAATTATTAATATATATAAGCTGTTTTATTGGGTGCTCAAAAAGAAATAAAGTGGATTTACTTTTTACTCTCATATCTATCATTAGTGTTTTTGGTGTCTTGAAGACAGTTAAGTGATTACAATAACAAAAGAAAACTGGACCTCAGACTTAATTATTTAAAACTTTGCATAGTTTTGTTAAAAAGATGAGTACAAAAAATATCTATAAACTTAAATTTGTAAATATGTCCTGAATTCACCACTCACTACAATATTTATCCAGGATTTAAAGAAAATGAATGTATGATATTTCTTTTAAACTTTCTACTTCCATCTTTTCTCCAATATTTATTTTTTGTTTTTTTCTCTCTCTCTTCAAAAATACTCAACAAAAATCATTAATTATTACAAAAAAATCTTTTCTTTCCTCTATCAAGATTTAAGTATTTTTTTTTGGGGGGGGGGATTAAAAGTTAATTCTACTCTTCCTTCTGATTTTATGCACTATTGAAATTTTTCAAATGCATAAAATAGGTATTCCTTAAATCTCATATCTCTGCATATTTCGACTTTTAATAAAACATTTGTTTATGGCATCGGAATCACTTAACCAAAGTTGGTACTCCAATAAAATAAATAATTCATTTTTTTTTAACTGCAATTACAATTTGTTTTCAGAGTAAATGATTTTAGATTTATTTTATTTTTTTATATTTTCCTTTGATTCTTTTTTTATATATTTTTTGTTCAATTTTTATCTCTGTTTTTATGACACTTAAACATATTTTATAATTGAAGATATAGAAAAAAAAATGCTTTTAATCAATAAGTCTGCTTTTAAAAAGACCATTTTCTATTTTAGGGGATTAAATAATCATGTTTTTGCTGGTTTCTTTTCAAATTTAAAAAAAAGAATTCTTTACAAAGTTAGACATTTCTTTTTACTTGTTTTTCATATGAACCAGCAGTAATTATTATAATGCAATGGTTATACTGAAATATATACGTAAAAATGTTACAAATTTCTTAATATTTCTTTTTTTAAATACCAAGAACAGAAATAAGTTTTCTATCATATAGTTATCTACCTGGGCAGGTTAGTTAAACTGTCAAGCTATCAAGTTAGTTTTTTTAGTGTGTATTTATATACGAAAATATTTTTTTTAAATTTGTACTTCATTGAATCTAACATAGAGTTGTTATCTTATATCCCTGTTAGGCTAATACTATTTTATAAATAAAAAGAAAAATTCAATTTTTAAAAACTCTTACTGTCTGATTTTTCTCACTTGTAAGTTCCTCGGTTAGTTTTTTAAAATAGTGTTTAGGAAGATTAAAAAAGTTCTAATTTAGTGACAAAAACATTTATTTCTTAAAAAAATTGTTACTGTGCCAAATTCACCTGTATAAATCATATATACTCACACTTATTTTCAAAAACAAATCTTTAAAAATATGCTCAAATGTTATTCATTCATCATACTATACCTGTATTATTAAATGAGATTCAGCCAAAATTATCCCTTTTAATATAATATAATACTGTAAAATATTTCTGAAGCTCATAAGCATTATGATGTCAACTTTTAATGTTAAGGTTAGATATTATAAAAGTTATTTCTTTTTATAATTTATATTACATATAGAAAAAAGTTTGAAATAAGAAAGGCTTCATACTTTTCAAGAGAATATTTTTAACAATTCTCTGTTATTAGTGAAAAATGAAAACGGATTTAAAATTAATTGCTTGCTTAGATTTTTAATTTTATACAAAATAGATGGTGACTTTTTTTTCCAATAAATATATTTATGAATTATAAGAAACTGGTTTTTGAAAATTTTAATGCTTCAGATATTTTATCAAAACAATATTAGAAGGTTCCTTTTGCATAGCTGAGGTTTGTGGTCTACTGATATTAGGCTTACAAATATCTTTTGTACTAAATATTTTTTAAACCAGTTTTATTTTGGATAAATGTCACAATTATTTAAGAAATTATGATTAAATATTTTTCAAAATACAAATCTAAGAAAGCAATTACAAGTTCTGTCACCCATGTAAAAAAAAAACAACCTGACTTCAATCTTTACTGTAAATTCAAAATATAAAAACTTGTTTCTTGGGAAGAATATATTTATTTCACAAACTATTTCAGATTGGGATTGTTTTATGTGATTACTTCAAAAGCCTTAACAAGTTTTGTCATTTCTATTTCATTTAAAATCAAAATGTATGAATGGTGAACAAAAGCAATTGCATTCTGAAAAAAAATTTATTTGGAATAGGAGTTCTTGTATTTTAATATTGTAGCATCATTAATTAGGCTCTTGCAGTTTTTATCTTCTGGTTCTGATGAGAACACATTCAAACACTTGTATTGAATATGATTATTGCATAAATTTAAGAAAAATACCAGTTTTGGGTTTATTCTGTCTTTTATTGATTAAATGTAATTTAAACATTTTATTTTTGTGCTCATTTGGAATTGACTTGTGATATGTACTTATAAAGAAACCAACAGAATTCAAATGTAAATTATTTAAATTGTGTAATGAAAATAGATTAGATTTTATGAGAATCCATGTGTTCTGAATATAACATCTAAATTGGCAGAATAAAAAGAATAATTCTATCAGAAAACTATTCAAATTTCTTTCAGCACTGATAGTCAATGTTTTTGTTTTCCGGCTTAAGGAAAAAAGTATCAATGATGATTGAATTTTCTTAAGACTGGTGAGACATTTTTTTTGTTTTAATTTGCATTGAAAATTTAATAATTGGGAAAATTTGACAACAATTTTATAAAAAAAATTTTTTTCTCTCTCTAACTCTCTAGAATAATTGTTTAAGAACTCATCACATTTTTAAAGGAATTCACAAATTAATGTACACATACACACACACAAAACACAACAACTTAGTGTTTCTCAGAATAAATTAAAATTGACCTTGATTTGATTTAAATACTTGGATTTAAATCAGAAGGAAATCAATAAATAATTTTATTTTTAAAAACCTGTTCTTAAATTGCTGGGTGACTTGCACAAGAATACTTTATTTCCATTAATAATGCAAACAAAACTTTTTTTACTTTCAAACATTTACAATGGTGCTTTAAATCCTATATCTTTTTCATTAAATTCATTCTAAATACTTTCAAATAATAAAAAATAAGTTTAATAATATCATGCAAACAATGTGAATTTGGAGAATTTCTAAAAAAAAAAAATTTAAAGGTCTATTATCTAAGGTTCTTTATCTATAAAAACTAAAATTCTTATTGTACATAGTTTATAAAGCAAAAGTTATATACATAAAATTGATTGAGCACAGAGTACTTTAACTAAAATGTGTATAGACTAAAAAAAAGTCCCAGTCCCTCATTCTTTTTCAATTTTTAAATTAAAAACTAACAACAGATAATAAAAGGGAATAAGCTGTAACAAAGAATTTCTGTTACCATAAAACCAAATAAACATATGAAAAGAATAAAAGTTTAAATTACAGAAATGAGGTGTGATAATTAGTATTATTGAAGTTGTTTTAGAAATATTTTCCTCTTTGTTGCTCTATATTCAAGCCTTATTAGAGATTATAGAATTGTTTTAATCTTTTCTCTTATCATTTCTTGTTTTCTTAAAAATAATCAAGCTTTTGACTTTAGTTGGTATAAATATTCTCTCATTTTTGCATTAATTACTTGCTACCAAAACATCTCGAATGATTACATATTTAGAGATACATTAACATTTCTACGCAGCCACACATTTCCACTGATGGCCCTTATATATCGATCTCTTCAGTCCAGATGACATTGTCTACAAAAGATTAGTTGGTAAAGGCATCAATCTAAATAAGCTCTAAGCGGCGAGGTGGAGCATTGGTAAAAGCTCAGACGATGGAATCATATTAAACGAGTTCAAATCCCAGTCGAAAAACCATTGCATCTACCTTAAGCTGCCTCAGGCAGATGGGGCTCGTTTACTTGAGAGACTAGCTCCTCTAGGTGAAAGGCAACACTGATTTCAAAAGGTCCTCCAGGTTAGGGGGTTGAGCAAAGGGATAGCAACTCTTTCTCGCAAAACAAGTATGCTACGGAAACAGCAAAAAAACAAATTTGCTGTCCAACACACTGTAACATAGGGGCTAATTAATCATTACATGGAATGAGGTTCATCTCTGCCTCTTCACCCACGACCTACGTTACAAGTGTAATGGTTGATGGACCACCATCTTGAATTTACAGGTTTGATCCTGACTGCATGTGGCTGTAATTAAGAATATTTAATATAAATTAACATTTAATACCCAATTGTAGCTTACGGAATGAAAACAATTTATGACAATGGATTGAATTTTTAAAAAACATTCTTTCTTGAATTCTTGGAAGGTTTCTACTGACGCCTGAAAAAGGCAGAAACACATTTTAGTTGAAATTCTTTATGAAGATAAGTCTGAATAATGAAGATACTGTGAACAAAAAGTGAATTGTTTTTAAATTACCAAGGAAAGATTTTATGTGTTTATCTAACAGGTTTTGGTTTAGAGTTTGAGACTCTGCTAAATTGATTTGAATTGTAAAGACCAGTGTGAAGCGTACTCATCCGAAGACACTGAGAAAAAACCCTTTTCAGTATTTTGATTTCAATATCATTTAAAAGTTTCATCTTAAAAAATATATAAATTTTATTACTAAATATAGTATTTGACTTTGCAAATGAATTTTTATAAGATTTTTACTCCCTATAGAATTTATGTAAATATAAAGAAATAGGAATCTATCATTATCCTCCACCCTCTTTCAATTTTTTTGATATGAATTTCTTTTTATCTAACTTTAAAATTGTCTAATATTATACTGCTAGGGCAAATGGCCTTGGCTAGCAGCTATGAACAAGATCTCATTGTTTTATAATTGCTATCTAGTGTTATAAAACATTTACGACCTGATAGTGAATTTGATCTTCACTGCTCTCTATTTGAGGTTTTGTTTGAAACTCAGCTTCTTTTAGTAAATGCTTATTATCCACTTGTTAAAATAGCCTCACATTTTCTTTTAGAGAGTACCTGTTAACCTATTCCATGGATTAATTCTGGCTTTACTTTTTAAATGACACAAAAAATTAAATAATGAATTAGTTGCTATAAAAAATTTTTACTTTACCACTAGGCACCTCCCCCTGACAGTAAAATGTGTAGGCGATGTTTTTTTTTATTTGGGATTAAATATTTTGATTATAAATAAGAATACTCTATTTGTATGAAAGATCGAGATAGAAATTATGCCAATGTTTTATTAAATTATTATTATTATCACCAATATCGAAAAATTTGTTAAATTTCTATTAAAAAGCTTAATGCAAAAAGTAGAGTAAAATATTGTTAGTGCAGTTTTGTGTCATGATTTTCTTTTTAATTTTTAAACCAAAAACATTGGCAATTTAATAAACAATTTTGGTCAAACCAAAATTATTTAAATTTTTATTACCTTGAATTTGAATTTGGAGTGTCTGATTGTAATGTTGAAATTTTATTGATAAATATAACATTTATTTATAACTAAAATGTTCGACTTTTATTTGAAAAATATTTACAGATGGAAACTTATGAAAATAATAACTATTCATTTTTTTTTTTTGTGGGTGGGGGCCAAGGCAAGAGTAGGGATTCTAATTTATCTATAAATAAAAAAACATTTTCATGAAAACAGAATCTCTTATTATTTTGTCATTTTGGAAGCCATTGCATCTCATTAATGTCACCAGAATGATTTAAGAACAAAAGATAATGAAAAATCCACTTGTATATTCTTTATAACACTGCCTTATACTACCATGTTCCTATCATTTTTCTTCTAAGTTTTTCTAATGTATAATATTATAGTTTATATGTACATACACACACACACACACCTACCTGCACATATATGCATCATGAAAAATCAAAAAAGCATTTTGATTTCAGGTGTTCAGGTTTCTCCATCAGAATAATTATTTTCTACATGAATCTTACATATTGGAAAATCAAAAATGCATTTTGATTTTCCACGATGTAAGATTCATGTAGAAAATAATTATTATCCTGATGGAGAAACCTGGGTAGAAAATACTATTCTACCTTAATAAAGCTCTACTACAGTATTGAGCACTTTCTTATTCATTAATTACCATTCTCTTCAGTTATTTTAATTTGAGAAGTTCCTCAACTTGAGTTTTTTTTTTAAACAGCTTAAACTCAATTGTATTAATTAAAATTTAATTAAAAAACAGCTTAAACTCAATTGTATTAATTAAAATTTAATTTAAAAAAAAACAGCTTAAACTCAATTGTATTAATTAAAATTTAATTTTAAAAAAACAGCTTAAACTTAATTGTATTAATTAAAATTTAATTTTAAAAAAAACAACTTATTATTTTTGCTACAAAGAAACCAGTTATGTATTCTGGTTGCATGGAATTTAATTATTCATGACTCAGCAAAATACTAAAATGGTTATGCTGTTTAGGAAATACAGTTTTTGCATTATCATGCTATCAGACTGTTTCTTCTTCATTAGACTTTAAAAATATTTGATGCAGTCACCATTTTTATTTGATAAAATTTGGCTGTTAGCAAACTGATCAAGTACAAATAATAAATGTCTTGCTACACCAGTTTTTGAGCTAAATTTTATGTAAACTATATTGTTATTGTCTTTGACCAACGAATTAACATTCTAAGATCAAAATTGAAATGGAGATTATTGAGATTAGAAATCAAATTAAATGTTTGACTCATAATTTTTTTATTGGGTCTTAGTGAAATATATGAGTAAAAAATAAAATCTTATCAAAAAGCAGTTTGATTCTATCTGTTTTTAACATAAATTTCCTCAAAATGAATTATATATTTGAAGAAATGGTTACATTTTCATGACAACACTATATTGATGAAACACTTATTTTCCTTCATTTATTAATAAACTTACGGTTAAAGCATCAGATTAAAACTTTTAAAAAGAATTTGAGTTTCAATATCCATTGTTAATTGATTGTTTCAATAGAAAATTTCTCCTGTAAACCCTATCATTTATACTTATTATAAGTATAAACTCACTGTTTCTTTCAAATGTATAACATCGTTAAAATTGTATGCATTCAAACATAAATCATTGTTCAATTTTAAATGAATACCTTTAGGAAAGGTATAAGCATTTATCACTTATGGCTATGGGTTAAAAAATTCCTTGTATCCATTAAAATTATATTCACAAACCATTATCAAAATTCTGAAAAATATCTTGACTTCTAATAAATTAGAAATCTTAGATTTACAGAAGCCCCTAAAATCTACTTTTTTTTTCATTTTTCTGTACAGTTCATTTTTCTTTTTCATTCAATTCATAATTACCGACCTCCGTTACAAAAAGTTTTAATATTTCTATCAAAATATTCGTACAGTTTTACCTCTGTGGTCATGATTTTTGCTAATTCAATATAATTTCAAATTTTCTTTGTTTTCATGATTAAAGTAAAATCTGCCAAGAGGCTAATTTAATATAAAATTCTGCACCTCTGCATTTTTGTTATATATTTGTTTATCATTGCTATGAATGAATAAGTTGTACATGCTTAGAGAAATATTGATCAGTAGGGAGTTATCTCCCCCTCGTTCATTGTTTAGGACATTTTAAAGGGTAATTGAACAAATGAGTTTTGGAAAAGTAACAAACTCTTCATAAATTTCCATTTACAAAAACATGCATTAATCATTTGCAAAATTTGAAGTTTAACACTTTATAAAACTATTAATAATCATTGCTTTACTTCATTATATATATATATATATATATGTGTGTGTGTGTGTGCTATAAGAAATGGAAAATAAATCCCGACAATGTATGATAAAAATAATTCAAGAAAAAAAGAAAATAAACGGACATGTATTATGCCATCGTAATAGCATCAGCATAATACATGTTCATGCTTTTTAAATTATTTTCATATTATATCTATAAATGAATATATATGTTTCATCATTTATTATGATTATATATATATATATATATACACACACACACACACACAAACTTTTCATTCACTATGGGGTTGGTTAAGCTCCCTGGGATTGGAATGTCTAGTGTAGCTAACTTGTTTACAAAGCAAGACTCCCTTAGGGTTGGGTTCTCTCTAGTTATATCTTATACCAGATAGATTCTCGCTAAAAGGTGTGACTCATGGCTCAGACGAAATGACTTTGATGGAAATTTTCAATTCTAGTCAAAGATACTTGCAAAACTGCACTGATAAGGCGTAAACAGCGAATCAGCACCCTGTATTCAGATAGCAAATAAATGTTTTATATATATACATATATATATATATATATTTGTGAATCTAAGTTTAAGGGTGGATAAATTATGCAATTCGAGCTCTTCAAATAGGCCCTGGTTACATTTTCTTTTTAGTTTTGGTGGTAAAAGGCAGTTGTTAAAAATATAGGAAAAAAATTGTTTTAGTCAGTGTGTCATCTTGTCCATGTTATTGTGTATTTTGAATAAAGCCACAGATTTTTATGAAGTTTTTTGTTTTGTTATTTTTGTTTATTTTCCTTAGAATATATTTACTTGGTCAAGCACCAAAGTTAGACACAAGGCCATATTGTCATGCTCATAATATCCTTGTACTTTTTGTAATCAGATGAGTTACTCTTCTTGTGTCGACTCGTCTTATCCACCCAGGTTTTTGGGAATCAATGTTATCCTTGTACCTTGCTGAATTATTCTCCCAAGTAAATGAGCCTCATTTGCCTCCAGCTGCTGAAATTGAAGGTAGTGGTTTTGACTGGGATTTGAACAAGTGTAATATGATTCCAAAGTCCAAGATTTTACCACTGCTCCACTCTTGCTGCCCCTTTCTTCTCTAGAAAGAAAGGCTTAAATATTGGGTGATGTTTATTGTTGTTTATATTATATCATTGAACATAAACCCACCCTACTTTATTAATATTGAATATAAATATCATATTTATCAGTTAAGTTTGAATTGTGAAATAGAAAATGAGTTGCAACTTCTTTTAGTAAATTCTGTTTACTTTGTGACTTGTAGAAACAAGTATTTCTAAATTTGGGAAAAATAAATTTTTTTTGAAACTTTAGAACGCTGACTTAGCAAAATGACCAACTAGTCACTCAGATGCGTTCTATTAGATGACTTGGTGTGTCCTTTTTTTTACCTTAAGTCACCAGGGCCGATATATCAGCCCTTTAATGTCGAAAGGGTTAAACCAAAATTTAACAAAACATTCAGCTACAAACTATTTGTTGATAGACGACTTCAAAAGAGTATATCCAATTAATGGTTTCATTATATCAAAGAATAAACGGTAATTCTCTATATCCGCACCCTTAAATGCCAATACTTATAAATAGCTATACATATACACAGACATACTTTACACTTAAGCATCTGAGGGTTTGGATAATGAGAAATATTGATTAAACAAAATATCACTTGAAATTTGTAACAACAATAACCAAACGATAAACTCTTCAATGCAAAACAACAATATAACACAATAATGACTTTGTATTATAAACTTAAAATATATTCTGTAATTTTGTTCTATTCTATCTTAGTGCTGAACAGGCTCTTTGTTGCTTAACTTCAGTGATCTGTTGGGAGTCAGTGTCTCTTACATGACTTAACTTATCTTAGTACTGAACAGGCTCTATGTTGCTTAACTTCGGTGATCTAGCGGAAACCTGTGTCTTCAACTTGACTTGACTGTACACTTGGGAGTGTGGTTAGGCCATTGGACTTAGAAGGTCAAATTCTGGTCATTCTGTCATGTTCATATAAGGACTAATACCCTTGAGAAAAGTATGAAAGCCCATTTCGTTCCAGTTATGGGTTACTCCTGTAACTGGAATATACATGCGACTAGAGATTACTTGTGAATTTCCAACTCCCATGAAACTCGCCATTAAATCGGTGTATGTTAAGTGGTTGAGCCGGCTCAATCTCTTCCGAGATCAGTAAGCCATTCACACGCACACTCACACACATGTATCAGCTGTAATTCAAACAAGCTATGAACTGTAGATATAAAAAAATATAGTTAAGAAGAAGGAAACTACTCTGAACGTAATTAAAATTTACCAAAAAGGTATTCTCAAACTATAAATTCAATACACAAAATCTATAACGAGTTAATCAAGTAAAGGGAACTAACTTATTATTTGAAGGGTTACCTCCCTTAATTAAAGACAAAAATTGAAAAAGATTTGATGAAAAATCAAGGGTGGTAACTCAATACATTTTAAGGTTTACCTCATAAGAAAAGACAAAATACAGAGCTGGGACTACCGGCGGTAGATTTTTGCTACCGCTACCGATCATTCGGTATTTTGAAGAAAAAAAAACTACCGCTACCGATTGACAATAATCCTTTGTAGACAATCAGAAATGTTCCATTATTATTGATAGCTTCAATTTAATCGATTTTCCAAGTCGGCTATGCATGCAAAGACATTAATATTTTTTGCGACGCAACAAAAAATATCATTGATGTATATCGGATCTATAATAATGTGGACGAACAGTAACACACAAAAGAATTTTCCTTAAGTCAATAGACGAGAATCCATATCCACCTGGTCTCGGTCACGCCAACCAAATAGATAATAAAGTTTGGCACAAGGCCATTTTTAACACAACATGATAAACAATAATGTACTTGGTGAGCAGCAGCAGTCAGCACCATCTCCTACCTCACACCAACCGACCGGAGGGTATAAAAACGTCTTCAAGTAGAGTTACCCCCTAGGGTGAAGACTGGGAGTCTCAGGGGGTAACCTAAGATTGCGAAAAACTTTACAACTACAGGAAGACTGTACTCTTCCACGATAGTAGTGAGCACTCACTCCACTCTACACTTATCTAAAGAAACGTCATAGTGTGTGTGCAGGTGGTGTTGTGGTGGTGCAGTGGGTGCACCGGTGCACTCACTGTGAGTGTGCAGTCACTGCAGTAGGGAATAAAAATGCCTTTTTCTCTTAACCTGAATGAAATCAGTGCAACTGCAAGTTCTGTTACTTTCATATTCCGGTCATCCTCGCGAAAGGCAAGGACATAAATTCCTTTAGAAATAAATAAAAACCTATTAAAAATGTTCTTTAAAAAATTAATAATCCTGACTTTGAAATATATGTTTTGTTTTATTAAGTGGAGTATGAACTATTTACTTTTTTTTGGCATAACCCAGTAATACAACTAATCTAATTCAGCCTCTCAAAAAGCTTTATCCGGTTTTCAACACAACACTCAACAACAACAGTATATAAAATACCTAAATGGAAAAGAAAGATAACAGATTGTAAGATAGAAACAATCTTGCCATTTTATGACAATCAAAAGGAAGTCAATTTAGATGGTAATAATCAATCAACTACGAAAATTTGAACTAAGAACAAACAGAACAGAAATAGTTTTAGCTTAGACATTCCCAATCGAACCACACAACAACGGACGACAGTGCAGTGCACTGCACACTGCAAATTTTGTCTAAACCAATTTTAGACGACGCACGCTTTTAAGATGTTTCATTTGAATTCAATAGAACAAAGTTGTAGTGTTTTCTTTTCTGAATGATTGTAGGTAGTTGTTTCAAATACACTGATTTGTTCTCATATGATAAAAGATTCTGCCTCTCAAAACGGAGTTGAATAAAAAGTTGTTTTTTTTATTAAAAACCCATCAAAGTCCATTTATCTTTTTCAGAAAAAAAAGCTTGTGCATGGTGGTGCAGGTGCACTGCACTGGTGCAGTGGCACAGGAGTGGTGGAGTGTGGACTGCATGGATGTCTTTGTCGTAGTAATAATCGTCTCTACACCAGAGACGCCACCAGTCACCACAAATCACCAGTTACCACCACAAACACATAATTCCCCAAGAAATAAAAACTCTTCATCCTTATAAATAAATCATTATTTACGTCACATCATTTCATTGGTATTTTAATTGAGCTTGTAGGAATGTACCTAAGTGACTCCAGAGCGTCGCAAATTCAAAAGAATTATTTGAGGATGGGCACACTTTCACTTGCCAAACGAATTATTTTGCACTAACAGGTGTGTGTGTGTGTGTTTAATTAACTATTGAAAGCATGGAAATAAATATGAAAGAAAGCGGTTTTTTAATTGTTATTATGATTCTTGTTCTATTCTTATAAAAAATAACAACAATTGTAACTTATCAGTGGTGGTGGTGGTGGTTGGTGCAGTCAGTGTGGTGTGGTGCACTCACTGGCGAGTGCCCACCCCACCACTGCCCGGCATTGCCACTGCTGCTGCTGCTGCACTGGCGTGTGGTGTGGGGTGGTGCGTGTGCGCTTGCTAGGCTTCGTTGATGTGATTTAAATTTAATTTCAAAATGCTTTTTTTTAAATGGTGAGTGTAGTGTTACTGTTTGTTGGCATTTTTTCGATTTCAGAATCGTAATAGTAAGTACGCGAGTTCGAATCGAAATTTACGTAGATATGTCGATTAATGTCCTTGAGAAAGGTACGAATCCCCATCTTCCCCCCCAGAGCTCTAGATCAAACAGTGCAACTGCAACTTGTGTTATTAAAAAAAGATGTGTATAAAATATATTGTTTAAAGGTTAATATGCCGTATAACACAATACATACAAATTTCTAAACTAAAAACAAACATCGAAGAATAAGTTTTATAATAAAAATTCTAAGACCTGGGTAAAATCGATATTTTTATTTTTTAAATAAATGTTTATTTAGGTTCTAAAAATTTTTTAAATTCTATTTTAAAGTAATGATTTAATTAAAAAAAATTCATAATAGATTGACGTGATGGATGTACACAACAATACTGCTTCTCATTTAATTCCCTAACCCTAACCCTCAACAACGATTTAACTTTTCAAGTTTGATCCATTTATCAGCTATTTTTTCAGCTCGAAACAAAACCAAGTTTTTTTTTTCACAGGTCTGAATACTCATTTATAAATACTCATATATATTTAATTACAAGTCTCTAAACAAAAAATTGGCAAAGATGTATTTTGAGACTATTTCCGTTCGCAGACACAAATTCAGTTTTCTCTTAAACTAAAAAAAAGTCTTCCATAAAAATGTCAAAATTGAAACAAGAACAAAAACTAAAAAGAGCGAAACGAAAAAAGGGAGACCATCGCAAATTTCAAGCAATAAAAAGTTCACGAAAACAAAAAAAAAAACAACTAAACAAGTTTTTTTTTGTGTGTGTCAAAAAGGGTATCAATCGGGTAGGGGCAAGGTCTCGGTAGGGGCAAGACCACACTAGTCTTGGTAAGGGGACCTTTTGTGTTGTTTTGTTAATACGGTTGTTGTTGTTGTTGTTGTTTACAAGTTGCAGAGAAAAAAAAACTGCTTATGAATTTCCGTTCAGTTATTTTTATTAATTTAAATTCAATGTTTTCAAATGAAAAAATCGTGTATCAAAAATATTGTGGAACTACTCAGTTTAGTTTAGTAGCAAATAAATTTACTTCTTACGAGTAGTTACTCTTCAGTCAGTGAGTGTGTACTCACTCTGCTGCTGCTGCTGCACTCAAACTCACCACAAACTTTAACAACACACGTTTTCACTTTGAAGAAGAGCAAGTGCACTTGCACTATTTAACCCATAACTGGAGGAGGGAATTTGGGTGCAAACTCACATTACTTTCATTTGATATAAGAAGAAATTAATAAGAAACACCTTTAAATTTTCTTCGTCTTTTAAAACACAACCATTTATTTTCCACGTGAAATAAGTATTGAATTAAAATTAAAATTTTTGAAAAATTCATTTAAAAAAATATTCATTCATTAATTTCTCTCATAATAAGTCAAAATGAACAAAAAAAAAGTTCGTATCTAGACGTTGGCTTAAATTTTTTCTTTCAATTGGGCTCTCACTGTCTGCGTAGTTGTTTGCGCACGAACGTGAAATAATAAACATCAGATCAGATAGAGAATCGAAAATACGATATTTTAAACAACGGAAATAATAATAAGAGGGGCTAAAAAATTTAAAGTTAAAAAAACAAACAAAGTAAGGCAAAGTCATTGAAGGCAGTGAAAAAGACAACCTCTCCAAATAAATAAGTAGATAGAACCAACCACACACAGCAAACACAAAGAATTTTATATCGTAACCAACTTGAGTCGATTGTTCCTATTTTGTTTTTCTTTTTTTTTTACTCTTATTAGAATCGACAGCCAAAATCAAATTTAAGCTATCAATTTTGATTTCAATTTAGGTTTTTGCACTTACGATTACGTTTTAATTCTGAATTATTTCACTAAAAAACAAAAACACATAATAAAAAATTGAAATATGACTACAAAACTTTGAATGAATGGATTTTTTTTTGTTATAAAAAATAAGATAATAAAAAAATATTACAAACATATATTTGTTGTATAAAAAAATAAAATAACTGCATACATTTAATATAAACTAAACTTAAAAAAAAGAAAAGAAAATTAGTGAGAGAAAAAAAAAAATACTAACGACCAAATTTTGCTGTAGCAAGTTTCTCCGAAACAAAACCTTGAAAAAAAAATGCAAGTTTAATTCCGATTCTTTTTTATTTTTTCTTTCGAAAATGAAAATTAATCTAGATTATGTTTTTAATTAACTTCAATTTTTTGGTGGGCTTTTTTTTTTTATTTACTTCTTTCATAATGAAAAAAAAAATGGATTTTTAAAGGGCCGTTATTATTCTGGTTGTTGGTAAAGTCAGCCATAACTGACTTCATGTGGGTTTGTTTACATCCAACAGCTGATAGGCTCTCCTCCCACTTCGTCCACCCCTCACTATTTAACTCCTCCCAACATCTCTACTACTACTACTACTACTACTACTACTCTCTAACCCCCCTTACCATCATTGTGTCAACCAGTCCATGACCTTTGACACCCGACCGTCTCGGAACAATCGTAAACATGACGACGTATTTCAAAATAAATCTTTTTTTTTTTCAAATTCACGACTTGAAGCAGAAATGAAATAATCTTTAATTCGGGTTCAACTCATAATTGTTAATTATTTTCTCTATGTTTTTTTTTTCCATTTCTTTTTTGGTGTTGGGTGTTGGGGGTGGTTTGTCTCTCTTAAGTGAATGGATGCCACAACAAAAACAAAATATTCAGTCTTCTTCGGTTATTTCCGTTATTTATTTTATTTTAAATAAATCAACCCTTAATTTTGTATAAGTTTTAGTTGTTGAATAAAAAATCGCCTTCTTCTTTAAAAAATAATGTTATTCATCAATTTAAAAAAAAAGTTGTTTTTTTTTCATTAGTAAAAGTATTTCTTCTCATTATTCTCCCCTGTTATTATTTCCGGATTTCTACCCTTTTATGTCTATTTACTGAAAAAGTTATATATTGTTTTAAAAGTTTTTATTGACTTTAACGTGGATTTTTTTTTTAATATAGAATAATTCTATTAAAAATAAAATTAGTCACAAAACAAAGCAAGTTTTGAATTTTTTTCAATTTCGGGCAATGATCTTTAAAAAATACTTCTTTTTTTTTAAACTTTAATTAATGAATGAAAAAAAAAGATTAGACCTAAAAAAGAGGGGGGTGGTGCGGGTGCTTCTTTTCTTTTACTTTAAAATGAATGAAAAAAATTTTGAAAAAAAAATGAAAATGAACATTTTATTAATATTTTTTATACTTTTTTTAGATAAATTTATTTATTTTCATCGTGTATTTGTAATAAATATTTTTAAAAAGTGGAAACAGGTAACATTTACTTGGTGCACAATATGGTGAGCAGTCAGCAACAGCAGTACCAACCAAGTTTGACACAAGGCCATTTTTTAACATAACATGATAATAATGTAAATGTATATATACTTGGTGAGCAACACAGCACACCACAGCACCAACCAAGTTTGGCATAAGGCCATTTTTGACACAACATGAACATGATAAACAATAATGGGTAGTTTCCTAATCCCGCTTAACTTATTCCAGAGAATTTTTTGAGTATGGGCACTATAGATAAACGAATTTTTTTGACACTTAATACCGTTTTCTTATTTAAAAATTAACTTTTGTAAGCGAAGAAAAAAACATGAAGCTGGTCTTCGCTAAATGTAAACAAACGAAATAACAATATTTCGCCATTTTTCCTGCCTTGTACACAGTCGTTCTCGAGTTTGATTGGTCAGTCAAATTGCAAAGGGAGCTCACTCTCGCACTTTGCAATTTGACGGACCTTTTATTTTTAATTCTGTCGCGATTTATATTTTTTCGTTTTTGCAATTTGACGGAACTTTTATTTTTAATTCTGTCGCAATTTATATTTTTCCGTTTCGCATAAGGTCATTTTTTTTCTATTTATTAGGGGAAAGGGAATTCTTTTCTTTTTACTATTTCAATTCTTTGACATTTGGACGGAATAATATAAAATGACATTTAAGAAAATATATAAAATAACAAATAAAACAAAACAAACAACAACTTTTCATTTTCTGATTTTACATTTTATTTGATATGTTGACGATTTTTTTTTCTTTATGAACAAGTTTATAAGTGTTAAGTAGCCCTCCTTTTGCCAGCAGAAACTGAAAGAAAGAAAAAAACAAAAATAATTTAGTCGTAGACATCGGTTTAATTATAATTATTCTTTTTTTATTTATAAAACTTAGAACAAAAAGATTTCGAATATATAACCAAAACGGTGTACTGTCTTCTCATCACCCGTCTACTCATCACGTGGTTTTTTCATCACGTCGACAAATCATCACTCCGAGCCTTTTCATCACTTCGACTTCTCATCACAACAATTAATTTTTAATTCTAATTAATTTTTAAAAGAATAATAACGTGTTGTTGTTTAAGTTAAAGAAAAACATTTTAAATTATTTTCTTTTTTTTTTAAACAAAATTGTATCCTTGTTTAAATTTTGTTTATGTTTTTGTTGAAATAAAAAAAAAGTTTTATATTGTTTATTTTTTTAAAGGTTATGTAATGTTTGTTTACATTAAGTTAAAATAGGACATCATATCTTGGGAAGCTGATGTCAACAAGAACACCGTAGTAGACTGGTGTAACTTTTTAAGAGAAGTTTGTGAAAACTACTTAGAAGAAAACCCCCAACAGCTCGGAGGCATCACAGACGAATGCATCCCCATTGATGTGGAAATCGATGAAAGTTTTTTCTTTCATCGAAAATATAATAGAGGCACATGGAGAGAAGGACACTGGGTGTTCGGTGCCATTGAAAGAGGTAGCGGAAAGTGTTGCCTAATAGAGGTACCCGACCGAAAGAGGGAAACTTTAATTCCCATTATTAAACAGTGGATTCTACCCGGCAGTAGAATCATTTCGGATGGATGGGCTGCATATGCCCGAATTGATGAAATTGATGATGGGATTTACCAGCACGAAGTGGTAGTTCATGAGAGAAATTTTGTGAACCCCGATGACAATGAAATCCACACCCAACTAATAGAAAATACCTGGATGAGGGCCAAAAAAAAATTGAAGCGTCAATGTGGTACTTCAAAGACTTTATTCCAGTCATATATGTCGGAGTTTTTGTGGCGACAAAGGATTAAAGGAAATTACTTTGGGTGGATGTTGAGGAATATTGCAGAATTTTATTGAAAACTACAAGTAAGTATTTTTTTTATTATCTTTCGTACTTCATGTTTATGATTTTATTAAGTTAATTCATTTAATATAATTTGATTTGTTAGTTTTAGGGCACTCGCCAAAATATATATATATAAAAAAAAACTGGAAGTGGCTGGCTAACTGCTGCAATATTGTGCATCTTAAAATGCCCCCCCCCCTTACAATACAATGTAGTTTTTTTTTTCATGAGAATTTTGTTATTGAATTTGGTCTTTGGAGGGGGCGATCATCCGGGTTCAAACGGAGATAGTCTTTTTTTCTATATATATATATATATATATATATATATATATATTTTATAATTAAAATATTATCGAATTCCTT
>JAUZSX010001686.1:0-22468 GCA_034780655.1 Idiosepius hallami
ATCCGTTCAATTTTTCTGAAACTTGGCCAAAATGTGGAAGGTATTGTTCATTTCACAAATTGAATAGTGTTTACCCCGGGAAAAATCTTTTTTGCGTCCCACGGGGACTTTTAGAGCTAAGTGTGATAAATTGACTCCCACACAGAGGGGGACCACGCACGCGCGGCTTGTTTTTTTTTCTTATCGAGGATTGTAATTTTTTGTTTTATCACCGGACACAATTGTGGAAGTGGAATATGCAATATTAAACAAATAATAAAATTAAATTAACTAATTAAGAGAATTGTTCATCATCCATCCATCCATCAGTGCACTGCAGTGCAGTGGCAGTGCCATCACATGGTTCTTTTTCTGTAAAACAAAGTAAAACGTCTTTAAAATTTATTAAAAACTAGCGAAAATGAAGTATTAAAGTAAATATTAAAATATATTTTCCTGGTGTGTTTTAATGTTTTATTGCCTAGCATTTGTTGTTAAATATTGTGCATTTAGTATTTAAACCAAAATATTCATCCTCCTCCTCTTAAAACTGATTTCCATCATGGAGGAATTTTGAAAGAAGGTGGGTCGATCAAAGTAGACAAACAAAACAACCACTGATTTCTTTTTTGAATCTTCTAGTGGGAGCCAACTTCTGAGTCATCGGTTTGATCGTGTTCGTTTATTTTGCCCTCTTTCATTCCAAGTCAGGCCACACACCCGCTTTTTATTGAAAATTGACACTAGGTAAATGTGTGTGGGGGGACAACTAGGTATTATTGACCGACCGGTAGGTGCCCCATATTGGACGCCGGGAATGTGTCCCGGGATGGGAGTGTTACTGTTTGCGGTAGGGAACTTCCTATTACTGAATGTTGAAGGAAGAAGAAGCAAAGAAAGCAAAGCTTTTTTTTTTTTTTAATTTCAAAAAGACTTCAGTCGATAAGAAAAAAAAAACAACTCTTGTTGAAGGTTGATTTCTGACAGGAATTATAATAATTTTATGAGGATTAAAATATTTTCTTAATTTCATATGGAAATAAAACAAGACAAAAACCTTTGTACTAAAACAAGAAATAAAATAAGACAAAAACCTTTGACTAGTGATGAAAATTTGTTATTTTTTCTTTTTAAAAATGATCTGAATTTCATTAATAACACAAAACGCAACAAGTGAAAGAAAGAAAATAAATGGCAATTTTTTTTTTGGCTTTTGAAATCTTCAGGGACGAGGCTAAGATAAGTCATCATTAAGGCTGTGACATATTGTCATTGTCCTACTAGAAAATTTTTAAAAAAATTGTGAAATGGTAAAATAGTCAAGTAATGACCAGAACATTTAGTAAAAGCATATTGTCGCAAACAGCCCTAGTCATCATATCCATCTAACAAAAATGAAATAACTATTCCCCCCTGTACTGCCATAGTGCTTATTTCAAGTCTTGTTGGATATGTTGTTGCGTTGCCGCCCGTTGTTGCAGTCTTAACCTACACAAACAGTAACAGTTTAACACACACTCTTCACCTTTTTTTTTATTTTTTGGTATTTTAATAAATAATTAGTTACTGAATGTAGGTTTGGTTGTTGTTGTTGATGATGGTAATGATGTGTGCTTACTGCTGTGTAGGCCAACAAATAAAATAATCCTATTTATTAGTTGGTGAGAGAGCTGGCGCATGCCAAAGCTTATTTTCTTTAGATATGAACATGGTGAGGTCATTGGAGTAGGTGTAGGAAGGCGGGGACCCCCTGATAAATTAAAGTTATAAAATAAATTGATTTTTTATGGGTATGGGTGCAGGTTATTGTTTTGGGATGAGGTTCTGACAACAAAAGAGGAGAAATGAAAGGAAAGAAAAAATAGTTTAAATTGGTTTCATAATTTAATATTAATCATCAATTTGTTTTTTTTTCTCTAAAATGGTTTCAAATACAGAAAATCCAACCCAATCCAGAGATTTTTTTATCATTTAAAAAGTATTTTGTAATTTTTCACATTTTATTTTCTTTGCATTTATTAATCTCTTTACTTTTTATCATTATTTCCTACTAAAATATAGAAACCTAATCCTAAAATATACAAAACCACTTTTTTACTTATCAACCTCCATGGGTTATTTAAGGTCTTTCTTAGTTCAGAACTTCTGATGAATTTTTGGTCCTTTTAGGAATTAAAAAAAAATCTATTTCAATACCATGCTATCTTTAGTGTTGAAAAGATTCAAAATCACTTGATTTTAACAAAAATTAGATCTTGATTATCTCAATTAAAAAGTTTTTAAAATATCAGTTCACAAATATTTAATTTTGATAAAATTCTAGCATTTGTTTTAAGAAATCCTCCATAATGATCTATTTTTGTTACCTGATGGGTTGGATCATATTTTCTCTATTCAAATAGAATGGGTGGGGCAGGCAGGAGTCGATCTGACTGCAATGGAGGAATTAAATGCTGGATGCTTGCTGAACAGAACTTGTATAAAAAGCTTGTTGCAGTGACTGTTATTGCGCTGTTGTTGTTGCACCACAAAAACCCGTTTAGCATCTGTAGAAAGGAGGACAATTTTTTTTTTATTGATTTGAAAACCTTAATATTCTTTGAATCATTGATTAAATTGAATAGTTTTTAATTATTTGATTTGGAAAAACCAAAAATGAAATTCAAATATTGATTTTGACCTTTTCTGTCTGGAAACTCTTGATCTAATTTTATTTATTACATGTGAATAATTCCAATTCAATCAAATATTAATTAATTTAATGTGTTGTATTACAAAAAAGAAAATAATTCTGTTGAGTAAATACATTTAAATGACAATTCTATTTTCTTTTACTCAGACTTTAATGATGATTAGATTGGTTTACACACGGCTGTGCTTAGCCCCCTCCCCCACAGACCCCACAACTGCAGGGAGGCCACAAGCTCCCTAGGAGCCGCAAGGCTTCTTGGTCTCCCAGATCTTTTGTAATACAAAAAAAAAAAAATACTAAAATAATTACTTATTAGGATTAAGTAAAAAATCATTATTATACAAATGTTGAAATATACACCAATCAATCCATCTGTCTGTCTGTCTCTATATATTTGCATATGTAGACTTTGATCAAAGCCTATAGAATGTTGTGGGTGGGCAAGTTGCTTTTTTAGGGTGAAGCGTCCACAAGGCGTATTTTGTGCTGGGGCCGCTATGTGTCTAAGCACGGCACTGGGTTTACAGATCATCATAGTAATTAATATCAATCTGTCTTTCAGGTCAGTTATCAATCACAATAGATTTATGAATTATTTATGATAATTTTGTGAGTGTTTCATCATTTACCTTTATATTCACATTGAACTCGTTTACTAGATCTCCTTTAAATGAATTATTTACTTGTTTCTTATTAAGAAAAATTAACCCCAAACACAATATTGGACTTATCCTCTCTTTTAATGTTGAAATTAGAATAGAGAAATTTTCTAACAATAAATCTAGCCATCATTTCAATAAAATGTCTATTATTTCTTTGCAATAATAATTGGGATACTATCATTACCTATTTTTTTTTTTTTTACTTTATTGTTATTAATGGTTTGGATTTAAATCATTGGTTGATCTCTGATTTCTGAATGTTTCATTCAACAGGTTTTCACTGAAAATTCTATGACATCTCAGATAGGTAGATGTTATCAGTTAATGTTAATCCTCCTACCATGTTTTATTAGATATTGTCTTCTTGTCATAGCAGCAGCCTTTTCACTATCAGTCTGCTTTCTCTTGGATGAGTCAGATTTTTTTTTTTTTTTCAAGGAGTCTGAGTAACAGCAAATCTCTTGAAACTCACTAAGCAAATTGACAGACATACATCTCTATTCACTTCCAGTCAATAATTATGTGGTGCTTTTATTACTTTAATATAATCATAGAAGAGAAGGAGGGGGAGCAGCTGCTGCAGTAGTTGTTGTTATACATCCTATTTGTTTCTGGTAAATAAGAAAAGATAATTATAACCTTAAATTACATCATTATGGATTAGGTTATTTTGTCTTTTTAATACTAAAGCCAAAATCATTATAACTAATCTAGAAATTATTCAGTTATCTTTTATAATCTTAATGAATTATTTTTGTACTTATTCATATGGTATCACACAGTGATGTACGTGGTGTAACAATTAGTTTCCTTGAAAGGAGAAGCAGGGGCACTGCGTGAAGGTTTGTTACTTGCCCTCGTACAGTACTTGGTATTCTTTAATGGTCACCCATTTAACCACTGACCAGGCTCATTGTTGGTTAACTTCGGTGATCTGACACAAATTGGTATCCCCAACTCAACTTGACCATACTGATGATGGATGGCCAGTTATTCATGTTTTTGGATTTATTTAATTTACAATTTTCCTTGAAAAATTAGAGTCAAACATGTCTGCACCCAAAATATCAACCAGAATTTAATGTTATATGAAATTTTATACAAGATATAATGTCGTTCATTTGTACACCAATTTTTTAAAAAATTTTAATAAATGGTTTTCTTATCAGGATTTCTTTTGATATTTTTTTTTTTTTTTTTTAACAGACATCTGTTAAAATGTTTGAAAAACAAAATAAAACCTTAAAAAGTTTTAATTCTTAAAAACACTTTTCTAAGAAAAATTTACAAAATGAGCTACTTTTCAAATTTTATTAGTTTTGTTTCTCCATTTTAGAGTAAGTTACAATGATATTCAAGTATAAATGGATCTGTTTTCTGATAATTCTGTTTTGTTTTCCTTCATGTTTTTCTTGTTTAAATTAATCTTTTTCAGAGGATTTAAATATTTTACTTTTCTCATAGCAATATTGTTACTCCTAGTTCCTCGGTCACATACATTGATCATAAAGATCTAAGAGAATTTCTTTATTTGTATTTGTATCATCTTGTTGCAAGAAATCCAATAAATATGTAGATTGAATTTTAATTTGTTAATGTTTCTTGATAGATTTTTTAAGTTTGTCCCTTTCTTTCAATTATTTGTGTGGCTGAAGGGGAAAACTTACTGTTATAAATTTCTCATAACCAATATATTCATACATTGGCCTTATCAAATTGATTCCATATTTAGAGAATGGCTTTTTCTCTTTTTTGACAATTAATCAAATCAATAATAAGTCAAAAGTGGAAATGTGTGTTTCTTGACACCAAACTCTTCATCTGATTTTTGTTCTACTGACTTGAAATTTGGCATAAAGGATATTCAAACCTGAAGCAAGCATTTGGGTTGGAAATTTAGCTTTTTAGAGTCTAATTTGAAAAAGATTGCACCATTGGTGAACTCTACCAAATTACTCTGCCAATTTTGAATTTAAACACTTATGTGATTTATGGGGTATTCAGACCTGAGGAACATTTTCTAATTGGTTTTGAGCTGGAAAAATAGCTGCTAAACGGTCAAAATTTTGAATTACAGAAAACAAATCAAAATGCAATCAAACGCATGTATCAAAGCATTCAGACCATCAAAATTTAGATTGCATGATAATTCAGACTACCAAAATTTGCATATGTATGGTACTGCTTTCTTATATAATAGTCTCCCTTAGTTACAAGTCACCACGACCCAGGCCAAGCTGGGCAATACTTTTTTAAGTATTAGAATAAAATGGTTTTGTGGAAACCAAATTATGAGGATAGCATTTAAAGCCCCAAACAAGTTAGGCAATTTGGTGGAAATAAAAATAGTTTATACAGTATTTTTGTCAACATAACTACAATACTTCCGATGAAGATAATTATGTATTGTATATCTTAATATGCTTACTGTAGTTTTCATCTTTGTTTATTAAATTTTCTATAGCCAATAATTTGTTAGACCTTCATTATTACCAAGACACATCCTATGGATCAAAAAGATAATGTATTGACCTGAATCATTAGGATTTACTAGAATCTGGGTGGAATAAAATTTAGTTTTCTTCAATTCTTATTTGTAAAAACATTAATTATTGATTATTTGCCTTAAAATTGTTTAGTTCATGTATGCTATCTATAGTTCTAACAAAAAAAAGTTTTTTTAATATTGTAATATTTAATAATTTTAAATTGTTATTAGCCAAATAAATAATCACTAAGTTGATCCAATATTGAATATACCAACTTGGAATGGACTCAGTTACATTATTATGAAATTATTAATTGTGATGTCTCTTTGTGTTTGGGTTGGTAATAGTGAATATCATTAGGAAACTAGGCACAGATTTTTACTGATTAATTCAACTAAGGCGAATAGATTAACAAAATTTTTTTATATCCTCCCTCTTTGTATTTTTTTTCTCTCTTTTTCTTTTTCAGTAATTACATTTATAAATAACAAGAATAATAAAATTACTCTTCCCCTACACACAAACCAAAAAAAAAAAAATGAGATGTTATCCCATTTTTTATTTTAACTTGTTGACACATCTTGTTTTTTCCTATGACCCAGTATTTCTTACAGAAACTTGATACTCATTTAAGATAACATTCCTTTAGATTTGATATAATTTTAGATTATATTTTTTTTCTCTTTCTTTTCTTCATTGTTAAAATAAAAAAAAGTTAGGAACATTTTTATCAAGTGTTTTATCCATCAGTAAAACATCTGTTTCAAAATTGAGTTCACTTTTAATAATTTTCAGTGTTTAAAATAAAAGGAAATAATTTAGTTTGTTGTCCACTTATGAGCTAGATATGAAAATAATTTGTCTTCATAGAATTCTGGTATATATCTAAAATCTCAAATTATCACGTATGCTTCTAGGATATGAAATTTGAAATAATTAATTTTGGTAAAAGTATGGAAAAAACCAAAACAAAAAAAATTTGGGGTAGAATCATAGGAAGCAATAAAAGTTGTTTATGAAATTAATGAAAAATTAATTCATAAACAAATAAATAAAAATGTTCATTTACCATAAAAATTGAAAAAGAATTACAAAAATTAAGTAATTAAAAATTCCAGGTTGAAAATTCTTTTTTTCCTTTGTTTTTTGTTTTTTTCCATCCTTTTTTCTTCTTTCTTCAACTGATTTAAACTATGAGAAATTTGGATGTAGAATTTTGTTTTATGTTTGTAAATGGAGAGATTTTTGGTTCCTAATTTGTTAAAAGATCATTTATATTCTAATTTTTGAAAAAAAAAAAGTCTCTCACCCAATGCCTATAAATGAAGAAAATATCTAACTTTTGTTAGTTCCATATTTAATGTTTTTACCAACATAGCTGTAAAACTACTAAAAATTATTCATATCAAATTTTTATGATAAACCTAACCTTGATGTTTATTCTAAAAGATTTTTTTTAATTAAATTTAATTTTTTTTCCCTAAAATATATAAAATATTAGCTTTCAATGACCAACACTAACTAATCAACAATACCACATTGGTTTTGATGAAGGACATCATTTTTTTTAAGATTAATAAAATTATTTTCTCTCAAATAAAACCATAATCTTTCAAAAACACTGACGATAGTTTTTGTTAAAATAAAAAAAAAAATTTTTTTTTTGAATGATCACATACATTTTGATCCTTGTCAATAATTTCCTAGTATACATTCGATGTTTTAATTCTTTTTGGCCCCCTGATTTATTGGAGAGGGTCTCTTTGTTTTCGGGGGCGTGCGTGTGTCCGTCTGGACGATTGCCAGATAACCGTCCATTACTTTTTTTTCTGAATTTTTCCCACAAGTTTTATTTTTATATGTACATGTGCATAGTAAAAAAAATTATTAAAGAAAATTCTTGTGTCCCCAGGAGCCTTAAATGGGTAAAAAATGTGCCAAAATGACCAAAATTTTTTTTTCTTTTTTTTTTTGCCTCATGACTTTTGATCCATCTATTAGATTTTTCTGGAACTTGGCCAAAATGTGGAGGGAATTGTCCTAAATGTAAATTCAGTATTATTGAACTTGACTAAATTCTGGTTAGCGTCCACCGGGGCTTTTTTGGCACTAAATCACCTCTGGTGCTATGACATTTCTCTCCAAAATATTTTTTTATTTTATTTAATTTTTTTTTACTGGAGTGTGGTGATATAATTTGCCTACAGAGGGGGCCATTCATGTGTGACTTGTTCTGTTTAATTTATCCTTTATCTCTGAAGCACTATAAAGTTAAAATGACTTCACAAGAAAATAAAACTGATTTTCTTGAATCAACTAGAATAGACCTATCAATTAAAATCTATTTATTATTTTCTTTCTTCTTAATTTTTTTTTGTGTGTTCTTTGGTAGTAAAATCAAGCAGAAACATAATATAAAATTTCATTTTACTTAAAATCCTGTAAAACCTCAAAAATAGCAAAAAAAAAAAAACTAGTTAAAACCTTTTGAGATTAAACTAGAACTTTACAAATGGCCTTTCTAAATTTTCTATCCCTTTTTAATATCCTATGCTAGAAGATTAAGTATTTGAACATCATTGTATTAAGATTTCTTGATAATTATTAGAATATTTGTCCTTTAAAAAAAAAAAAAAAAATTAATTAATGTTAGGAAAGAGTAATCCCAATAATTTAATCAGTTAAGATTAACTCCAAAATGAGGATTCAGAAAAACAATAGAAAAGATTTTAAGATTAGTTTTCATTCTAATATTATTCAATATTTTATTGACATTCACTTAGTGTATACATATGACATTGACTAAACAGAATTAAAAAAATTGATACACTTTAGAAATTTAAACATATATAAATATATATATATATATATATAATATATGAAAGAAATAATTTTGTAAAAACAAAAACCAGAATATTTAAATGCTGACCTGTTTCAGTTATAACTTTGTCAGGGGGTTACTTCATATTATTCCTTTTATTGTATCTATGGGATGTTAGTATTGACACGGAATGTTACTGTATTCTTTTTTTTTTTTTTTTATTAATTCTATCGCACATTGTCAGAATTTTATTTTCCAATTCTTTTAGAATATATATGTATATATAAGGAATACAATTCTCTAACCATTTAATTCTATATCATGAAATTTTAAAAACTTCATGAAAATTTTTAATTTTTGGGAAATAAAATTGCTGTTTTATTTAATTTTTAAAAAAAATAGATTAAAAAGAATTTACTTTGGAATTACTGTTTAATTAGTTTCAATTTTAATTTTGTAAAGTTAGTTTATTTATTCATTATTAAACTTGACCAGTAAAATTGTTTTTTTTTCTAATTAAGTTTATTAATTCAAACCCGGCTTTGCTCAACACCGGGCACTTGTCACTAAGTTAATTAAAGAGGCCTATTATCTAGGAAGACAGTTAATGCTTTTTTATATCTAAATTCATTTCTAATGTTTTTTGTTTTATCTTTTATACCAAATTCATTTCCAATGATTTTTTTCTAAGCTAGTTAACGAATCTTAATATCTTACTGTGTATATGCAAAGTTTAGTGTTCTAAATAATTTTTTATATAACTATTATAGTTTCTTTTTTTTGAAGAAGTAATCAGCACTTTTTTTTATAACTATTGTGCTTTTATTTTCAAAAGAACTACAAGATATAGGACTCCTATAAAGATGATCGTCTGATTCTTATAAATATGTAGATAAGTCAAAGAAATTAGGTAAATAATGTTTTTAAAAATGTTATCACTGGAAATGACTTCCGAACGGATATGTTTATATAATTTTTTTTTAGGAAATAATCAGCATTGCCAAGTTGCTGATTATTTTTTTTTAAATTTGTATTTCTTAAATGATAAAATTATTAACAAACCAAAAAGACTAAAATCGAAGGCAATTCTAATGCAAATATTTTCATCGTACACAATTTGAAACAAGAAAATTCAAAGCAATAAATTACCTTTTTAATCATATATGATTAACAGTATTGTCTGTCTGGCCATAAAAAGTATTTACATAAATTAAATATAGAACAACCAGACTTCAATAAAATCTAATACAAAATATGTCTGTAAAGTATGAAAATGTACACTAGATTTATAGTTTAGGGATATTTTTAAGTCACTTCCTGTATTAAAAAGAATATATCTGTGGCTCAATATAAAAGACGTAGATATTTTGCATATTAAAGGTTCAAGACTTGCTCATAAGCAAGCTTTTGACCTACAACATGTGACAAAAGCTGGGAAATATATTTTGTATCTTCTTGCATAAGAAAAGCAGTCTATATTTATATAATTGTATTTTTGATTTCAATAACCAATTTTTTTTTAAGTATATAAAATCCTCCTTGATTGAATTTTTCTTTTAAGAAATTAATTTCAAAATGAACTTTTTATTTCATTTTTTTATAGTTACCACCCCTGCCTCCTTGGCCCCAAAAGTTACTTATACTTTTAACTTTAAAAAAAAAATTATTCCATGAAATCAAGTTATACATTTATTATTATTATTATTATTATTCATTCAGTTATAATACATAACTTTTAACTCTAGACTCTTTATTGAATATTTGAATTGCTTCAACTTTAATTTAGGAAATAGTATAATTCTATCCATTATTTAGGAATTCTTTTCAACTTCTTTTTCCATCCAATTTTTCTGGGTTTTTTTTAATAATTTTTAGGGACAAAATAAAAATGTTACAAGAGTATTCTTTGATTAACTATATAAGAAAAGAAACTTTTAACCTTAAGAAATACAATTAATGAAACTAAAATGAAATGTACGTTCAATGAAAAGTTGTGTAAGTGTTAGAAATATGTGCTATGCTGAATAGATATCAACAATTTGCATTGACATTAAAAGTTAGACAAACCCATTATTTCTGCCCTCAACATTTCAAAAATCTTTTTTGACAGGCAACTGAAACAATTAGCTGTTCTCTAGTTTGGTTGTTAAGCCATAAACTGTCTTTCCAAAAAAAAACATGGACATATATATCTACCATGTGCTGAAATTGAGTCCAAAACAATCCTTGGTATTGTTTATGTCTCTTTGTGTACTGTTTACAGTATTAGAAAAACCATAAACAGTGGCTCAACAGACAGGAAGTCTGGCAGTAATGAAAGCAATAAAAAGAGGAGTCAAGAATTTTAAAAGACTTTTGAGGGAAAGATTTCCAATGACCTCACATCTTTGAGAAAGATGATTGCAGGACTTCAGGTTTCATTTGAAAACTATTCACAATAATGCACAAGGGTTTGAACCTTAAAATCTTTCTCTAGAACTCCTAAGCAGCTCCTTTCCAACTCTGAATACAAAAAAGAATGGAAAAGTGTCAGAAAGTGCTCAACTCTCTTAAACATCACAGTAAAAAAAAAATCTAGCTCAAATCATGGTCTTAAGTGTTATAGCATCAGATTATAGAAAAATGTCCCTGTACTTGTTCAAAAGCAACAAAGTGAAAAGCATTATATGCTACAGGGTTCTTAGGTTTTTCTCTTTGCTTAAGTAAACTGCCTGATGGCAAATAGGTGTTGACCCTTGATCATGCTCTATTTCATGCCAGCAATAAAATTGCTTGATTGCTGCAAAACAAACCTTGCCACTGTTTAGTCTTTAGATGTTCAGGCCTCTTCCCACCCTGATCTAAACCTATTATGTTTTGTGTGAACTAATGAAAAATACCAACAATATCTCCCATCAAGTTTAGTTTCACTCAACACTGTCATCAAAAGGAAATGACCTATTTATCTGAGGGCTTTATAGTTAACAATTGCATGTCTGAAGTCATGTTGAAGCTCTTATTGTTGATTATAATGGTCATATATAACAGTGAATTATTATTTAATTGTCTGTATTTAAATTTCTAATACTTTGTGTATTAAGCATTTTATTGACAGCAAGTCAGTTTTGCATATTTTGCTTCCTAATCTATATTATTGAAAATCACTTCAAAAAAAAAAAAAAGATAAAAAGATAAAAAAAATATGGGTAACAGTTTAAATGGGGTGGTTGGCATGGCCCAGTGGATAGTTAATCAGATTTCGGAACTGTAGTGCGCTGGTTCGAATCAAAGTTTTTCCATCTGTGTTGACATGTTGACTAATACCCTTGGGAAATGTTTGAATCCCCATCTTCCCTCTAGCTATGGATTAAATAGTGAAACTTGTGTTATGATAAACAATATTTTTATACAAACACAGTTTTTTTAATAAGTAATTGTTCTTGGCATTAAAATGACCTAAAAAGGTTGATATGCTGTTAAACACAAACCAAACAAATAAACAGTTTAAAGTGTGTGTAATAAACTTTTAGTTATTTTTTTAACATATGTTTTATCAATTTTATTTCAAATTTGGCACTAATCAGTTTTAAGTTCTATTTCTTTGTCTTTTTCTTCACCTATATTTAATTCATATTGATTAGAGTTTCTACTTTCAACTGTTTTCTTGATCAAACATGGTAAAACCCAGAGAAAACCCCTGTTATAAAATCTGATAAGAACATCTACATCTTTTTGAATAGTCTTCTTAATCATCCATGAAGTAATTTTTTTCTTATAAATTTATGTATCTACCTGTTTAATAAATGTTAATTCATTCCCTTTCTTTAAATTCTTAAAATGCTTTTCTCTTTTTGAATATTTCCTTACCAGATGAATGATAAATAATAAAACCTCCCATGCTCCAGTTTTTCTGCTTCAAATAATTGACTGCACCCAATTTTTTTTTTCTTTTTTCTTTTGTGCTTTTTGTTTTATTTTATCAACTAAAAGTTTATTTTAGAAGACATTATTTAGAAAGTTTCTTTATTAAAATATAATCTTATCAAATAATTCTTTATCTCAGTATTTATTTTTTTCAATTACCAACCTACAGATCATAAAATAACACTATAGATCACATTATTTTATATTTTTTTATGAAAATCATAGAAAACTCAAAATAGAAAGAAATCCCTTTTCTGATTAAATCTCAATAAGCTTCTATTTGAAAGGTTTTATAACATCAAAATTTAGTTAAGAGTTTTTTAGGTTTAACTTTTGTTATATTCTCATTCATTCACACTTATTTAGACAAATCTCAATAATTAAGATTCATTTAGATTATTTGAATTTTTATTCTCCTATTTATTCATTACACATTTTATCTGATGTATTATGCTTTAAGGCATATAGCATAATTGGTTAAAGTATTAGGTTATATAAGTTATAAGAAACAATCCCTTAAGGGAAACCGGCTCACTTCTGATTGATAATAAATCTAACTAAAAAGACTTAACATAAATTAAAATTAGTTTTTAAATTATATGGAATGACTGGATGTTTGAAAAAATATATCTCCTTGGTTGAGCACAAATTAATCTAGACACAAGGCTAGTTTATTTGGGTGCTCATTATTTAGATGAAGGATACATTTACTTGGTGAAGCACCAACCTAAGTTAGGCACAAGGCCATTTTTGTATGTTCATTTCAGGAATTGTTTTATAATCTTATAAAAGTTCTTGAGATTGAAGAAGACCAAAGAGCATATTGACTGGGTTGACGAGTATATAACAATGAAAATCTGAATCAAAACTGTTGTTCAGCGTATGAATTTTAATTTATGTCTAGTGGGATTCTTATAAGTATTTTAAAAAAATCCACTTCAAATTTCATCGCCTTTTTTTTCTTTTATCATTATTATCTATCAATCATTTATAAACCCTGTGTGGACTTTTTTGTAAACCCATAGGGTAATGTTTCAAATTCTCAGCATAAATAGAGGGGCATGTATATTTACTTTATTAACCCTTTTACTGACTTCTGGATGAAACAAAGAAATATTTTCAGAAACAAAGAAATATTTGTCTTATTGAAATTTTTAGTTATTATTTGTCTTTTGCTGAGTATTTTAACTTAAAAATGTCATGTCTTTTGCTGAAGTCTTGTCTACTTTTTGCTGAAGTAAGATCATTTAAAACAAAATTTAGTTTTTTTAACATTTTTATAGAGAAAAAATTTTTAGAAACTTCTTTTTAAAACAATTAAGATGACATGGACTCAAATTTGACCCTACTAAAGTGTTGAGGTCAAATTTAAAAACTCAACACTAGAATGTCATCATGATTGGCATTAAGCCCAGGATGTCTCTTTGAAGTATCTTTACCCTCTAGGTGCAATAATGGACATGATCTCAAAACTGGTAAAGTGTGTGTGTGTGTGTAGAATGTTTGTATGTATGTGTTTACATTTATATGTATACTTAACCATGTAAAATAATCTTGCATAAAATTGAGTGTAAAATCTTTTAATTAAAGATAAAAATAAAAATAACCCGTACACAACTAGTTATTACATTTATAAATAAATGAGGGAAGTTATTACTTTTGGTAAAGAAAAATATTCCAACAAACAAAATTTAGAATTAAAATAGCTAAATTTACAAGATATAAAGTATTATAGATTGTAATTAGTATAAAAATAACATACATTTTTATTAAAATCACTTATTCTAAACTAAGTGTAATAGTTTTTCCACCATGAAAATTTGGGTATAACTCATTTGTGTACTTGACATTTGAATTGGTTTGTCTAAATAACTTCAAATAAATGAGTTTTTTCCTTATAATTTCATAATAACTTGATATTTTAAATGATTTTAAAGAACTATATTTCAAAGTAAATTACACTAAAAAGAAACCTTTTATTTTATAAGTCTATGGAGACAATCTTAGGTTACTGGGTTCTTGCCAGTTGGAACATTTCATTTTCATTCAAAGGGATTAATATGTATCATGGTTGTGCTAAGCAACTATGTTAATAGAATTGAATAAGTTTTTTTTTTAGTTCAATATTTTAAAAATATTATTAAGAAATTGATTAAATGTTATTATTTTCTAATTATTCAGAGTGGTTAAATTGTGATGAAAGAAATACAAATTCAGAATCAATCAATCTAAAAAGATTTTAAAAGCTTTTTACTTACATTGATTTATTAAAGTAATTTTTTTCCTATAAAAATACAATGTTTGATTATCTTGCAAAAAAAAAAATGGAATATCTTTTTATAATAATATTGTCACTAATTTCTTCCTAAATATATCCAGCTTTATGTAAACTCCATTGAATGTTCTTTTAGAAAATTAGCCATACATCAACTATTATTTTTGATGAGTTGTCTAAATTTTACACTTTCCTTTGGTAAATTTGCATAGCATTTCACTCCATAACTTTTTTGTACTAATTTTGGTCAAATAAGACGAGCAAATTAAAATTTCTCATCCATTTTTTTTCTATCATTTAAGATTTAAAAATATACTTAGTTTTTTTAATTACAGAATTTAAATCACAAATGAATACCAGGATTGCTGCACTTCTTTAAAACTTACATATGGATATATAACATTTCTGGCCAACCAATTTTTGTTAATGCCAAAATATAGCTTTGTAGATGTTCTTTTTAATAATGTAAGCAATTTGGATCAGGACTTAATTAGAATTGAGCTTAGAAAGTGTTGAAAATGTAGATATTAGAATATATTCAACCACCCCTATGACTTAAATGTATTAGTATTTTTAAAAAAAATATTTTACTGAAATGTCAAATTATTTTGTCTTTTCTATTAAAAATGTTCCTGATATTGGCAGGGTTTGTAGTAAAACCCACAAATCAATTATATGTATAGATTGATGGATATTTGTGGCTTTCTAACATAAGCCCTATTGGTAACATAGACAAAAAGATATGTGCTTCTTTTATGTAATTCATAATCTGACCAATCATTAAAATCTTGATTCACTTATTTTTAAAGATAAAATACAAAATAAAACAAAGCAAAAATCATATTTTTCTTATTATTTTTCACAGGACCTTGAAGCATATTGGATTGACCAGTTAATTGATAAAACTATGGTTAAAGATGAGATTCAATAAGACTGAAACAGCTGTCTGGCTCTGTTATGCAAGAATTTGCATTAACTTATAGCATTATTAAGATATTTCTGGTTGATTTATATTTATTTGAACCTGTTGACATTTATATAAGGTCAATCACTGTATAAAACAAAATTAAATTTCCAAATACTTTTAGATCCTTCCAACTTTTAGGAGAAGAGGTAAAATAAAGTTAGGGATAGATGTAAGTTTTCATTATTTAAACTTAAAGAATAATATAAAATTTATAAAATTAAACTTATAATCTAGTTTATAATTCTAATACTGGTACTTTTAATCCTTTTTAAAAATTTTAAGTGGGGAGTGAGCTTTTAATTTTGGTGAGTTTAAAAAAAATATTTTTTGAGCAATTGATAGTTCTTAGTATGGTCTTTTGATTTTAAACAAAATAAATGAAATTTTTTAAATTATATTTTCTACTTTAAAGTTTGTTAGTTTCTGTAAATTTCTGTTTGTTTATTCTTCATCATAAAGTACATTTTAACCTTTAAACTAATCAGATATTAAATCCAGTTATGGTTACATTACATGGTTTAAAAAAATAGTATATTCTATTAATAGGTTAAGTTTATATTGCTTGCAACGTATAACCTGTTCAGTACTAAGATAGATGAACACTTAGAAATATATTTGGTGATTGTGTCACAATAAAAATATCCTTGATATCCCTATCATATCATTGAGTAATTAGCTAAAAAGACCAGATAAGAATTACATTCTTTTTTTAGTGAGTTCTATCTTTGTAGAGGCTGCAAGAAACAACAAAGTTTATTAATTTCAATTATTTACATTTAGATTTTTTTTAAATTCATTAATTTGACAATAATTCTTTCTTTTAAACCATCTAATGAAAATAAAAATGGAAAAAATATACAATAATTCTTAAGGGCAGCAATCAGATAAACCAAATATAAAATCTCTTTTCCAAATCTTCCAAAAAGATATTCTTATCTTCAACAACAGGTGCAGTTGGATCTTATTTGATATGATTTGTCAGTTCTTTAAAACTTTTGTCAATTCTATATTCAGTTCTTTCTTTTACCTCTACTAAAAGCAGTACTAAAAATAGTACCTATACTGTTTTTGTATATAATGTTTTAACTTTAAAAGCATAACTAAATGCAGACTCACCATATTATGGAGACTCAATTGGAAGCAAATCTGCTGTTTATGTTTCAACTTATATGTTGATTTTTAATAATTAACTATTTTAAAAATAATTTATCTGTTAAAATTAGTATATTTGCAATAACATAAACTGACTATACTTCCTACAAATTTTGATTATGAAACACTTCACAATTCTTTTAGAGTTTTCTCCATATTTCAATTATAAAACTGAAATATACTCAAAGTTGCTTTGTTATGAAATATAAAATTTTTAAATGATTTTTTTTCATATGTTATTATAGATTAAATTATTTTGGAAGTCTTGCACAATCATGATTTGAGCCATGATAGAAATTACATGTTTAATGTTAAGAAATGTTTTAAAAAAGAAGGATTTTTCTTTTAAACTTCTTTTTATATTTCTGTAAACCAAAGCTATTTTTATAAACTGCTTTTTGGCAAATATATCTTTCTTTTTGTTTTGAAATTAAAGAAGATCTCTATATTGTGTATAATTTTCTTTATTTTTCCTAATTATCATGGATTTGAATAGAAACTATTTCTGCTTAATTTGATCTCACTATCAAAATTATCAAGAAATACTATTTGAGTCTTATTAATTATCATTATCACTTTTAGTTAGAAAAAATAGAATGATTGAATAAAAACAAATGTTTTGCTTAAATATTCTAGTTTTAAATAAACATAATTATCCCCATATTTTTCAGTGTCTATGAAAGATGGATTGCAATAAAACTGAAATAAACCTACAAAATTTTAAAATTTGTTTAGATTTTTTAAAGTGTTGTATTTTTGGTTGTGATCAAAATCTGGTACTTTTAGAAAAATTGTAACTGAGGTTAATTTAATCCACGAGGCTGGTCTATTCTCCTTACATTAGTTATGAACTGATAGAAGTGTTAATGTCTTATCAGTTGGTTTTAGGTCATGTTGAAGAAACCCTCATCTCCATACAATTCTTACTTATTATTGTAGAACTTCAATGCTTTCATCAATTGTGCCACAGGTCCTCATGTACATTCAGGAATAACTCAACTTCTAATTAGAGCCTGGCAAAGACTATACCATCCCCCAAAATTGTGTATATTCTATAGCAAGAGCTGTGGAGGAGAATATAGAGATGAGACTGACTGGTCACTATGAGTAAAACTACAATATGGAAAGCCAAGAGTTCTAAAAATTATTGTTGATAGTTTAAACAATACCTACAAATGCAATGCAAGACTTAACATTTCTAGTTACAGTTAATGAAATAAGAACCATCTATCCCCATGGATGTAAAATCTCTAGATTAGATAAAGGTACCCAAGTTCAACCAGTTGAAAAAGTAGGGTTTATCAACTAAAATGTAAAGATAATGAAGATGAAGACAAACACCAGAAAACTTTTAATACAAATTTTCAAGCTTCATCTCAAAGATTTCTAATTAGATTTTTTAATGTTGAAATTAACAGATTTTAGTTCCAATCTGATAAAGTTCTATATTGATAACCAATAATGAAAGTCAATCTTAAGACTAAAATTCAAGTTCAGGTTTTTGGGGTCTTTTTTGTAAGAACTATTTTTCCAAAGTGGAACCAATTTGATAATATGAAATACATTTATATTTACAAAAATTGATTTATTATAAAAAAATTATTTTCCACATTTACATATAATGGTTATGATGTTTTGTTTTATCCTTTTCCTATCTTTCTTTCTTACTATATCTATTTCTATTTGTTTTCCTCAATCACATCCTTTGTTTTATTTTTTTATCGTATTTATTGCGTTTTATTTTGGAAGGAGATTTATTTTCTAAATGACAATCCACTTTTGTTTCTTTTACAAGAACAGAACCAAATTTATAAGAAAGATTTATAATCATTTGATTTATTATAGTGAAGTTCTAGTTTTAGTTTTGATTTTTATTCCCTGATCAAATTTGAAATGTTCTAAATCTTTTTTTTCAAATTCATTAAGTTATTTTACCAAATGCACATGGTAGTTTTTATGGATTTTAAATTATTCTAATTTTAGGGGGAAATTATTTAGCCTCTCTGTTTGAGGTTAATTTTTTGTTTTATTTATTTATTTTTTAAATTTATTCATATCTTATCGCACAATGATGTGCATAGTGTAACAATTGGTTTCCTTAAAAGTAGTAGCAGGGGCATCGCGTGAAGGTTTGTTACTTGCAATACCTGGTATTCTTGAATGGTCACCCATCTAACTAATGAGCAGGTTCAACATTGCTTAACTTTGTTGATCTTACGAAAACAGATGTCTCCAACACGACTTGACTGTACTTCTAATTAATATATCCATTACTTAAGTTGATTTTTATTAAACTATTGAAGTCATAACTGATATATATTCTATCTATCTATCTATCTATCTATCTATCTACCATAACTTTGTTATTTGTATACAATTTCTCTCCACATTATTTGGAACAATTCTCTCAACATTTTGGCCAAGTATCAGAAAAATCTAATGGATTGATCAAAAGTTATGGAGCAAAAAATGTCATTTTGTCCATTTTGGGGTGTTTGAGGCCATTTAGAACCCTGGGGACACAACAAGAATTTTCATAATAAAAATTTTTTTACTATACACATTATACAATAAATGTATTCGTGAACTGATACTTGGCCAAAATGTGGAGCGAAATGTTCCAAATGTAAATTCAGTATTTCTGAACATCACAAAATTCTGATTAGTGTCCCCTCGGGCTTTTTTGGGGTTTAAAAAAAAACCCAAAAATAACACTCTTTGCTAGATAACTTTTAATCCATCCATTAGATTTTCTGATACTTAGTCAAAATGTGGAAGGAATTATGCCAAATGTAAATTCAATATTTCTGAAAGGGGCAAAATTCTTATTCACGCCCCCCCCCTGTTTTTTAAGGCTAAAAACACTCTTTTTGGGGTCTATTTAAAAAACAATTAAATATTTTATCGCTTATTAATGTTTTTTTAAGTCATTTTGTTTTCATAATTGTCAAGAACAAATTTTTTAGTTGATAGAAAAAATATATTCACATAAAATTAAATTCCTTATTCATTGCTTATACTTTTTTCTTTCTATAAAAAACTATCAAACAAACAAATATTGTGTATAAACAAAAGTTACAACTGTTTGCAAAAATGGATGTATTATGAAGAATCATCTTCCTAAAGGATTCTAAAAAATGGACA
The DNA here is from genome assembly GCA_034780655.1 of Idiosepius hallami. Lineage (NCBI taxonomy): Eukaryota > Metazoa > Mollusca > Cephalopoda > Idiosepiidae > Idiosepius > Idiosepius hallami. The sequence goes on from JAUZSX010001686.1 coordinate 20,085, forward strand.
AATAATGTGATTAAATGCTTATTGATTTATAGTCGGGTAATGAAAAGGCTCGGAGTGATGAATTGTTGACGTGATGAAAAAACCATGTGATGAAAAGTAGACCGATGAATCATCAGGTGATGAAAAGACAGTACACCCCCCTGATAGGGAAAAAAAAATGCCCAGAAATTGCCCAATATTGAATATGAAATGTCCAAACCACAGCTGACCAATTTTGGTGTAACTAACTTTCATAGTTTTATGTTTAATGAAATATTGGTAAATTGGGTTGATAAAATATTGAAAAAGAAGAGATATGGAGTAGAAGAGGTTAAAAATACAAGCATCAATTGATCTATTTTAAAAAAAACTAAAAAAAACTTGTTTAATGAGTTGCTCAGTTTCCACATAACTAAATCTATGATTTTCTCTGTGTGTTAAACCTTTGTTTCTTGTTTTAAATTCATTCTCCTGTGCTGTTAACTAATAATTTTAAATAATTCTTGTCTATATTTCCTTCAATTGATTCTTTTTCATGCAAAATTTAAGACTGAAAAAACTTTTAATAAATGTAATAAGACTTGCTTGGGTGGAGAATGTCTATTTGATTATACTTTTACTTTTATCTTCATTTCTATCTTTCTATATACATATGTGTATATACACACACACATATGTAAATACACACATGGTAATTTGACTACTATAAACTGGGGGAATTTTTTTTGTTTAATTCCTATTTTATTATTGCATTTGTATTAACCAATATTTATTATAAATCTCGCAGTAAGTTGACATTGATAAAAGAATGTAATTGGTTTTACTTTATATTTATTGTTATAATTTTTTTTTCTAATTTTTGCTGCTTTTATATCATTTTTCAGATCTATTTTCATTTCTTTATTATTGTTGTACTTTTAAGATATTGTTTCACCTTCACTTTGTACGACCTTTAGACTAATCTGCTTAAAAGCATTAAAGACAGCTGCTCATTAAATGTTAATTCATCTTGTGCTTTTAGATAAAGACATCTGTTGTTTATTATCATCATTATCATAATTACAATTTAATATTCTGCTGCTATTTTTTTTTTTTTATAATGATCCTATTATTCCAGTTAGGATTTTTAATCTTTAAGAAATCATCTGCAAATTATTGTGACATTTTCAAATCATTTTATTTAGTATCATTGTTCTTTATAGATTTTAGGTTATTTTATCTAATTTCGTAAATCAAAATAAATTTCTGAACATTGTTTTTTTTTTTTAAATTGAGAGATAACTATAGAAATATGAACCTTTTCCTCGAAAAAAAACCCCCAAAAAAACCTTGAAAAAATAGTAATTTAATTAGGCATTTAAATCAGAACTGATAGTGCTATGAAAAATGTCTCAACTGTCGTGATTAGATTTTTTTTCTAATTTAAAATAAAACCTTTCCATGGTATAACTTGAATATTGAAAAAGTCAAAACAAATGGAAATCAATCAAAAATACAATGCCATTAAGAATAATTTAAATCCCTAAATTGTTTTTGCAAAATTTCAATTTTTTAGTTATGAAACCTTTTCAAATAAATAATCTTTGTAGAAATTTAGAATTAATGATTTTTTTTTGTACTTATATCATTCAAGCAAGGTAGTGTTTGAATTTATGATTAAGTTTTTGTTTTGTTTTTTTCAACTGCTTTGTAGCTTAACTGCTCACTCATTTTTCAACCAAATTTCAAAAAAATTTTACAGTTCATAGGTCAGATAAGTATCAATCTTTTGAAACAAAAAAATTCAATTTTTATTCATTAAACCAAAGTTATTAAAAGATTGGTGTTCAAAAGTAATCGATTGTGGAAAGAATGTCAGGTTTTATATGGCCTTTTTTAAATATATACATTAAAATTTTAAAATATCTTGGTGATGTAGTTCAGTTGGTAACATGTCTGATCAATTTAAACTAAATAAATAAATTCAGGTTTGATCCTCATTATAAAATTTCTTTTTTTCTAAACTGGAAAGAGTTATGTGTGACCTACTTTGCCCCGGAAAAATAACTAGCAAGGGATCAAAATTTGGAATTCTATCACCCGGGCAATAAGAAGAAAATATCATTTTAAAGCAAAGCCTGGAAAAATCATGAATTAAATAGAAAAATGCGAGCATGGAAAGTAATATAGTTAAGATTAAACTTAGAAAAGTAAAAGAATTTGTTAAAACTGGAAAAGAAAAAGACAAGCTGTTCTAGTGAAAAATATAATAAATTTATAACTTAAAATATTGCAGCATAAAGAATTTCTTTTTAAATTCAATTTAACATCATATATGAGTTCTTAATACTGCAATATTTTAAGTTATAAATTTATATTTTTTTACTAGAATATCTTGTCCTTTTCTTTTCCAGTTTTAACATTTT
>JAUZSX010001791.1:0-22452 GCA_034780655.1 Idiosepius hallami
ATTGTAGAAATGCGGCCCTCATGACAATACAAACTAATTCCTACGGCCCTCGCGAAACTCTGAGTTTGACATGCCTGATTTAGACAATACAATTTTACCAATAAAAATGTTTTATTTACAGCTGTACTACAGCTTATCTTAAAAAAAATGCTGGAAATATCTTCCATTAAGACATTATTCTATACTGCACAGTAACTTTTCAGGCATCCTGTACAAAGTTAAAACCTTAATTGTTATGCCTTTTAAGCTGCATGCCTAAAGGTCTATATTATACTAGATCTTTCATTCTGTGGTCTACATGGATAAGAACATTACTAATTATGGCTATTGTTTCTCAGGAAACAACATTGCTCTTTACAACAATCAAGTTTTACTTCAAATACTGATTTCTATCTCTCTTAATTTTGGATCAGCTATTACAAGTATGAAGAGTATCTCCAATAGCCATGTGAATTAAGTAATTTACATATCATCAAACTTTCAAAAATAGCTGTTTATTACCTTTTAAAGCCATGAAGTTTTATGAATAGTTTGCATGGATGTTTTCTAGAGATTAGATGGAATAATTATTCATGCTTTGTTTCATGATTAAAGTAGCAAAATATTCAAAAGCCCTCCCCTCCCCCCGGCACAAAATTTTTTTTTACCTTTTAACCAAATAAATTTATAAAATTTGACAACCCTTTTTCCTCCTTTCAGCTTTATGAGAGATTGAAATATTTTTTTTTATCTTTTAGACTTGAAAATGGACTGGACACACAAATTTTAAACTCAGGCTCTAAATGGACACATAGTTTCTAAGAGTCTTAATACAAAAAAAATTATAAACGTGAAATCATACTGGAATATAATGATAAAAGCTTCTTGCACTTAATAGAATTCACTTTGGTCAATGTTTTTGCAAACCTTAATAAAAAAAGTACCATTTTTAAAAAGCTGTTGGTCATTAGTAATGTAATATCAGCTAGCACAATGGTAATATTGATAGCTAAATTCTAAAAAGTTATTTGGCAACCAATTTGCATTTAGGGAAACTGAGAAACCTCTCTAGAATTTTAAAGTCTCAATATGTTTTCAATGGAAGTATTGCCTAGCTTTGATCAGGGGTTGCTTTTAGGCTCCTTTGGGGCTCATTTTCATTTTTGTTTTTTTGTAATTCTTTCTAAGAACTGCCATAATTTTTTGAAAGCTGAAAATTATTTTAATAAACAGCCTTTATATTGACACCTTAATGACTAAAGTAGTCCTTATACAGTGGAATCAACAGACCAATAATTTGTTGGGTGATGCCTATATTTGTGGTTGAATGTCTACCAGTTTTTACAAGTGTAGTGCATATGTTTTTTATATGAGAGCGTTTTCAGTTTTTTATTTACGCTTGATTTTGTATATTTCTGTGTTTGTGCATGGGGGAGATGAAACTTTTTAGGCCATGGATGAATTAATTCATTAATCATAATAATGCAATTTGCCATCCCTTATGATTCAGGCAGAATAAAAAATAGAAGGCATTACTTTTGGAATGGTTGTTATATCACCATAATGCACTGTAACCATTTCAATATTAATATTTATGTGTATATGTGCATGCCAGAAAATATCTTTGCATGTATTTTCAGCATGAGTGCATCATTAAATGTTTGCACAAGCATTAATGCTTGTGTGTGTGTATATTTTTATTTATGTGTCCACATATATTTTATCAGATCACGTGTGTTACAGAACTTGAATTTATGTGAATGCATATATCTAGACGCGTTTACTTATGGAAATGTGTAGAAATGGGTGTGTGTTTATTTGGGCATTTAATTATACTGGTTATCCAAATAAATGTCTGGCGAAAGGTCATAAATAAAGCAATTTCTTGATATTCAATTATTCTTTACTTGTAAAATACGAGTGGGCCGAATGTGATGGTTGGTGCAATGAAGCTATCTATATTCATAAACTCCTTTGTTAAAAAAAATTGGCAAGAAACAACTTTTAGAAATCTTCAAATAGACAATCCTACATCTTTTTGTTTATGAATCAGAATGATGAATTTAGATATAAGAAGTATTTATTTTTAGTTTAAAATAAAATATCTAAGTATATACTTAAATGTAATGGTTGATGAAGAATACCAATGTGGTCATATAATATATATATATATATATATATATATATATATATAGATTATACGACCACATTGGTATTCTTCATCAACCATTACATCCAGTAGTGTATTTGCTGTTTCCATAACATACGTTTTTACGAGAAAGAGTCACTGGCCCCATGCTCAACCACCAAATTGGAGGATATTTTGTGGGTTTTTAAATTCTGTGTTGCCTTTCACCTAAATGAGATACTCTCCTGAGTTAAAAAGCCACATTTGCCTGAGACAGCTAAAGGTAAATGCAATGGTTTTAACTGAGATTTGAACTAGCATGATACGATTCCATAGTCTAAGCTTTTACCAACGCTCCACTACCTTGCTGCCTATTTAAGTATGCATATATGTATATATGTATATTAAGTACAGACACAGAGTCAATAGCCTTCAGAAGAAATATTTCTAGGTTCCAGGGACTTGCCACCGAGGTAATTAAGGAAGCTGAATACTTAGGAAAGCAGTTAATGCTTTTTCATACTAAATTCATTTCTCGTGAATTTTTATACTGAATTCATTTCTAAGGCTATTTAATACTAATATCATTTCTAATGCTTTTCTCAACTGAATTAATTTCTTATACTTTACTGTAATAAAATTCATTTCTAATGCTTTTTAATACAAAATTATTAATTCCTAAAACTTTTCTCTAAGGTAGTAACCTATTATATAGAAAGGTATTACCGTACATATGCAAATTCTAGTAGTCTGAATCATTTTTAAAAAAAAAATTTTATAGTTTCTTTTTTTTGAAGAGCTTAAGTAATTTTTTTTTTTTTCAAATAACTAATGTGGTCTTATTTTCTAAAGAGCTACAGGGTGTAGAGTCTCATACAACCATAATGATCTGATTCTTATCAGTATAATAGATTAAAACTCAGTTAATATTAATTCATGCAATCCAGTAGCAGAGAGTAAATTGCTAGCCACAGACTTCAAAGTTTTGGACTTTTACAAAATGTCAATGAGTGAAATGTTATTCCAAACTTTTGAATCATTAATGTGATAAATTCTGTCCATTTCGCAGGCAATGCTCATTTGATGTTGCATCTTTTTCTTTAAATTCCATTCCAATGCCAGAGTTTTACTTCCAAGAGAATTACTCCGACAATATCCTGTCTTTGGATTCTTCAAGAAGGCAGCAATATTGTGCCAAGTATTGTCTGCTAAATTTACTGTAGACACCATTCCAGATGACATGTTAAAATGCTGATCTATGCGTGCAGTTCTTTAAAAGTACTGTTCTTGCTTCGTTTCATACTCTGCATTAGCTAAAAGCATTACTTTTATTCGGAAGAAAGTCTTATTTTCAACAAAAAAAAGACTTTTAATATGAATTCTATCTCTCATTTAAATTTACATTGTTTCAATGCCTGTTACCTTGCTGACAGATGGATAGCTTGAAGAAATAGAATTTATAATTTTTTGATAAAGTATATTGAATTGTATCACAAAAATTAGTCATTCTATCAATTATTCATACACATACACACATATATATATATACATACATATATATATTATTCTAAGTTATAAGGTTGCTTAAAATAATAGTTAGAGTGCTCAATATCAGTCATAGAGCATGTATATTAGTTAATTGTAGACACGGAGTCAACGGGAGTCGGCAATTGCCAGTTTCTTGCTTATGCGTTTGTCAGGCCGAAAGCTTTCGGAGAGTAAGATTGCCTATATTTATAGTTATAGTGCTCAATCAGTAATAGATATAATAGAGAAGCGTAGACATGAAGTGAACAGTCTTCTGTGACTGTCAGTTTTCTTGTCAGTGCTTTGACTGATTTTTTTGCGTTGGCTCGCAAATGTTCTGCTTGTCGCTCACACTGATGTTGTGGAGTGTGATTGGACCTGAGATACCGTCACTCGACGGAAGGGGCCACATAGGCGGGAGACACACCACCACGGGCCACACGGTGTCCAGGCCTAGAGGGCAATTGTTGGTCATAAGATGTCATTGGTCGAACTCCATAGCATTGTCCGTAATGACAGATGCTTTCTAACAACAGTACTACATTTCTATATTTAAGGCTTTGTTAAGTTGCTTAGAGAAAAGCATTAAAAATGAATTTAGTATAATAAAACATTAGAAATGAATTTAGTATGAAAAACATTAACTGTCTTCCTAGATAATAGACTTCCTTAATTAACTTAGTGTCAAGTCTCTAGCACAGGGCAATATTTCTAGTATATATATATATATAAGATTGCTTATATTTATAGTTAGTGTGCTCAATATCAGTGGTAGAGCATGTATATTAGTCAAGCATTGACACGGATTCAATGGCCTTCCAAACTGTCAGTTTCTCGCCTGCACGGTTAACAGATCAAAAAGCTTTTTGATCTGATGACCACACAGGCAAAAAATTAACAGTCACTGAAGCCCGTTGACTCCGTGTCTACACCTAACTAATATATAAATATATATATATATTTATATATATATATATATATATATATATATGTATATTATATATGAGAGAGAGAGAGAGAGAATGTAGTGTTGATGCATAAAAGATTGAAAACAACTCTACTGCAGTTTTCCCTCTTCTAAAAAGACATCTATGTTCCCTTCTCCTCCCCCCTGTACATTCAGATTCCAAAAAATTTCCCCTCGAAGATTTAAGTTTGTAAACAGAAGTTGAGAGAAGAAAAACGGAAAAGAAATATTGCATTACAAACAGGAAAATAGAAAAATGTTATCTTAACCCACTTAAAATGTCCACTTTAAGATAACCAAATAAAAACAAAAAAATGTCTTTACATGTGAGACTTATTAACCAAAAACAGACCTTTTTATTTTTCCCTCTTTCAGTGTTGTTCCTTTTCTTTTCAAAAATAATCTTCTTTAACAACAAATTATTTCAGGATTCTGTTTTCTTTACTTTCAACATTTTTTTTTTATCAAGAATAAGGTTTTTAGGTTGGTAAAATTTAACTGAATTATAATTCAACTGTTCAGTCAATCTTTGCAAAGAAATGGCAAATAAAATCCACACTGCAGACATGAACGAAGAATATGGAGTTTAAAGAGCCAAATAAGAAAATACAAGGTGTTCAAAAAGTTACTGGGCACTCACTATGGGTTTATAGAAATTTAAATAAAACTAATAAACAGAAAACGTTATCATAAAACATTGAGATGATTCAATTTTTACCAATAAAAAGGTTTTAATTTATTTACAGTATCACATCTAATCCCAGAGGAAATGCTGAAAATGCCCTCCATTGGCATTAAGACATTATTTTCTACTGCACACTAACTTTTCGAGCACCTTGTAGCAGTAAAGATTTAATAGAGTAATTATTCTTAAAAAATTTTGCAAAAATTATAAATATTTGAAACGTTTTATAATATTTCTTTTTATTTGATCTTAACTATTTATTTAAAGAGATTAGAATATGATTTAAAAAAAGAAAGAGAAAAAAAGTTTTCTTTTCTTTCTTTTTTAAAAAACTGTTGTATTTTTGGTGTAAAGAAATGTTGTTAGCCTAAAGCATAAAATTGTTGAAATCCATGACCAAAAAGAAGTGTTGCTTTCTGCATTTGTCTTTTTAACATGCAATTCATACACATTGCTGATTGATACAATTTCATGAATGGAGTATGAATCCCCCACATTCCCTCCAGCTATGGATTAAATCACGCATAATGTGTTATTCACAAAAACTTTGGACAAAAAAATCATTTATCAAAAAAAAATGTTTGTTCTCAGAATTAAATGACCGAAAAAGGGATGAATCCCCACATTCTCTCTAGCTGTGGATTAAATCATGCATACTGTGTTATTCACAAAAACTGTGTGGACAAAAAGATTATTTATAAAAAAAAATGATTGTCCTCAGCATTAAATGATCTAAAAGGGTATGAAAAAGCCCATTCCCTCCAGCCATGTGTTAAATAGTGCATATTGGGACTCCAGTAAAACCACAGGATGCTGGGTGCTCAATCGCATGTTGATTGGTGTAAGATCTCATAATAACTATAATAATGATAATAATAATAATAACAATAATAAAATGAATGTAATTTCTATGTTCTCTTAATGCTTAAAAGTATGCATGATGTGTAAGAAAAGATGTTAGATTCATTTGATGCAATAAATAACAACAAAAGCCTTAAAAACCAATTCCATCAAGATTTGACTTTTAATAAGATTAACACTTGGATAAAAACATAGCTGACATCCTCATTTCTAATCAAGCAAAGTTCGATAAAAAAAAATTATTTTGAAGTAAAACAGAATGATTCCACTTATTTTGATTTTTTTTTTTCAAAAAAAGAAAAGAAAATTTTCTGATCCTGACAAACATTCTTGTTGGATCTGGAAAAATATCATCAAGAAGACTTTGATTATAACAACAGAAATTAGAGAGTGACAAATACAAATAAAAAAAAAATTATTATTTTTTAATTAGTTGATTTAATATAAACAATTGAAATTTGTTGAGCTGGTAAATTTTACATAAAAAAGATTGTTTTTCAAAAAAAGGTTACTAAACTATTTCTGTTTCTAATCAGAATTAGATTTTTAAATGGAAAAGATTTCCTCAGGTCAAATAAAAAGATGGTTACAAAAGTAATGCCAAGTTTTTTTGTTTTTTTTTCAAGAGTTGAAGAGCTATAAAGACGGGAGTGGTACCATCAAAACAATCAGCAGGTATCATAGTTTTATCTTCTTGTTAAGAATACAAACAATTTGAATGTTTCTTTATTTTTGGTCAATTAAAATTCTACATCTTATAATTTGTTTTTAATGCTACTTAAAAAAAAAATAAGGAGGAATGAATTTAGTAACAGAAAAAATGGTTTTAGGTTAAAAAAAAAAGTAAAAAAAGAAGAAAAAAAAAATACACCAAAACATGTAATTAAATAATAAAAAGAATAAGCTAAGGCTTAATTGCAAAAAAACTTACAAACAAACTTTATGTATTCAAATTCTATGATATTGGATGAATTAAGAAGTAAATATATATTATTTGAACAAAACCAATAATACTTTCTTCAATAAGTAACTGATCAATACAACAGAGCAGTTATAAATGTACATTTAAAAAGACATTTTTAAATTCTGACAGAAGAAATAATTGCAGAAAAAAAAAAAAAAGATTTTGTATTGGTTTTGCATAAAATCAGTCAAGTATTAAAAGATTAGAAAAAAAAAAAAGGAATAATTTCTCTGGATGAATAAACTTTTGAGAAAGTTCAGAATAGATTTGAAGAATATCTTTATTCAAATACAAACTTTGCTTTTAGGGATTTTATATGCAAATTTATTTAAAGATAACAAATGATGGTCGTGTTGCATAGAAGCTTGTTGAAAGAATTTGACATCCGACACAAATGAGTCAGTGGTCAGGTGATATACAATAATTGATAAAAGATATTATATTTACCTAGTTCATTAATAAACAAACATTGTACTGTAATATTGAGGGCACACATTTTTGGATGAATAGTGTAATAACTGGTGACGTCAGATTTATTTGAAAATATATAAATATGTGATTGTTTTGACAAAAAAGTCAGAGTCCTGGCAAAATGTTCCTCGACATAATAGCAGAAAGACAAAGGATGGTCACCAAATAAGGAGGTGATGGAATGCCAGGGGGCAGCCTGCACATCATGGCTTCAACAGGAAGAACTTTTAATGACAATCCCTATTGCACACACACACACACACACACACACACACACAAACACAAGCACACAAACACAAAAATAGTGGATTTGAAAGTAAAATAAAAAGTTTTTGGTTTCTTCCAAAATTTTTGTTTTGGGTCTCATTTTCCTGTGAGGAGATTTATTTGCTAGATTTTGGTCTTTGACATTACAACATTGTCCCCTATGAAGTTTACCTCAGAATGGATATGATTCCAGGGTCCAAGCTTTTAACACTGCTCCACCCTGATTTCTCGAATATGTACCAACCCAAGTTAGGCACAAGACCATTTTTATGTGCTCATTACATATATTCTTTATGAACTTATACAAGTCAATTTTGGAAAGAAGGAAAGAAAAAAAACCAAGGGTGGTAGATTGAATTATTAAAATATCTATCAAAATATATTTTTGGAGAGTGTGGTGAATGGTTTATGTTACGATAACTTGTAATTAACAAATGGATAAATAAATTAATAAATAAACAAGAAAAATCTACGATGCAATTCCACTATTGACCTCCAAAACGAAAGAGGTTGATTTTTCGACAAAAGTTAACTTTACAAATGTATTTGCTTCCCAAAAAGACTTTCTGCTATTCTTGGAAACTGAGAACAACTAATTGAAGCTTTTGCCAGTTATGCTCAAAGGCATTAACGTCTAGAAATCAAAATATCATCATTGAACAATAATATTTTTAATGAATTCCAACATCCTGAAGAAGAGAATGCCTCGAGGTAAATCTCTAATTGCAGATAATTATATATCATTTACTTATTCTTACATGCAAGAACCAAAACAACATTTTGCCAACTTTGATTAAGCAAATATATCAAGTGGAGGAGGCAGGCGACAAGATCTTGCAAAATAAGAGGGGGTTGGCGGTGGAATGATTTCAGTCATCATTACACGAATGTGTCCAGCAGTTTAGAAACAAATTGTCTGCCCTCCCCTCTCTCTCTCTCTCTTAGGACCACAAAAGCTAACTAACCTAACGATTGTACAAAACCCCAACCCAGCCTGTTCAACTTATTTTGTTAAGAAATTATTTCTGTCAATTATCTTGCGTCAGAGTTTCAAATAAATGACAAATACTCTTTAGATTTACAAGACAATTTATATAGTATATTCCCTTATAGCATCATTTATTCATTTCTTGACCGATTCTATAGAGTGTCTAAAAAGTTATTGTGCTTAAGGTTAAGTTAAGGTTTAATTATTAACAATATCACAGTTTATCTTAAAGGAAATGCTGTAAATGTCTTCCATTGACATTAAGATATCATTTTCTGCTGCACAGTAACTTTTTGGACACCTTGTACTTGTTTCATTTTTTTATACATTGTATTAAGCAAATTGGATCAACAAATCAAATTAATTACAAGATTACTTGAATATTATATTTACTTGATGAGCACCAACCCAAGTTTGGCACAAGGCCATTTTTATGTGATTTTACCCAGGCTTTTTACATTCTGTGTTCCCCTTCACCTAGATGAAATGCTCTCCCGAGTTAACAAGCCCCATCTGCCTGAAGCAGCTAAAGGTAAATGCAATGGTTTTGATTGGGATTTGAACTCACATACGACGGACGTTTCCAGAGCCCGAGCTTTTACCAATGCCCCATCTTTCAAGCCCAAGCCCAGGATTACTTGAATATATATCTATCAATTTCCAGGGTTTTATTCCTTCATTCCATAAGAAAATTTCTTCTCTATATTGTAATTAAAGAATAAGGGGAGAAAAAAAGGGGGTCACAGGTTCATTTCCTGAATGTTGGAGGCAAATCTCCAGAGGAATAAATACTCAGTAAGATTGATCCATTTTTATTTCTCATGGGTGGAAATGACAAAACAACCTCAGCCAAAATAGAAAAGTCAGTGGCCTTAAAAGTTGATCTCCTCCTCCAAAAAATCATTATGTCACGAGAATGATGTGCAATCATCAAAGTCCTAAACAAAATCAATCATGACTTGTTTGTTAATTGAATATTGATTACTTTTATAAAACTTGTTTGGAGGAAATATATGCTTTCATTCATTTGGTAGTGACAACAGAAAGAAAGAAAGAAAGAAAGAGGAAGATGAAGGGGATGAAAGACATAGCAGGGGAATAGATAAAATGCAAGGATGAAATATTTGGAGAAAAGGAAGAATTGTTAAAGTCTTTATCAGAACTTTGTTGATTTTCTACTGTGCAGGGCTCTACAGACAAATTTTACCTTTAGTTGATCTTTGACAAATAATATTCTCATTTACTAGCTGAATAGATAAGTTACTAGCCAAAGCCATGAAATTTTATTTCACTCTAATCTTATGAATAAAGCAATAATTCCAAACCAACTGTTTAAGAAGGATAAATTCATTTCACTTTGAAATATTTTTTCTTTTGCATAAAATTTGTCAAACTGAATTTTGTTAGATATTTTTTTGAACAGCCTTGTTAAAAAAAGTGAGTATATTACTTTATTTTCAATTTAATTAAATCTTTTATTGTAAAATTATAATCTGATTTTCCTTGTTTAATGGAAAAATAAAAACAAACAAAGAGTAAAAAGAAATTTTTCACTCAGAATTCAAAAGATTTTTGGTGTAAAATAAAATTCAGTCACCAAAAGAGATGTGTTTTTTAAAAATTTATTTTCAGTCGCCACTTGGAAAAATCACTCGCAATCAGTGGTGGGGTTCAAATTTTTTAAGAACGAGTTCTAACAAACCGATGTGAACTGGCTGAATCTCATCACTAGCCAAGATCAAGATCTAGCTCTAGATCAGTAGTCTAAGACAAACGTAGAGATCAGAAAACCTAAACAAACACTGACTTTAATCTGGCAATTTCAGGAAATTAGATCTAAAAACATTCAATATTTGATTCAGAACTAAAAGTTAAAACTAAACCAACTCAACATCTGCTTTGACATGAGCAGTTAGAGCACTGTAATAGTTACGCAAACAAAACTAAAATGCATATTTAGATATTGGCTATATACATGCGGAAATTACGTTGTCATGCATACACAAGTTACGTGCGTCACGCAAGACTTGTGGACTTTGATAGTGGGCTAATTAAAACAGGTCTGAATAAGGGTTTACGTAATTTTAACCAGTTTGCTGAACCCATAATATGTTAAGCACCAGTTCACACAAACCAGTGCAACCGGCTAAATCCCATCACTGCTCGCAATGTATAGTCCTGCTGAGAAGTATTATTATTATTTTTTAATAAAGATATTTCTACAATAAAGATTGCAACAAATGACTATGTTTAAAATGAAAATGAAGTGATTTTCAAGACTTTTCATCTAAGATATAATGAAGTGTCTGTCAATCTGTTTGGATGTCCTCGATTTTGAAATGAGGGCCGAGAAATTTCAATCAAACTTGACATAATCCGTCCCCAGCCAAGGATGATTGTCAAAGAAAATCCCTTTGGGTCATAAATGATTTTAAAAGAATAGGGTCCTCAGAGTCATTTATGATTTTGTTAGCTTTGAAGTGTTTAGAGATTGAATCTTTAGGAAATTCTTATAACATTCAAAGATTTTTCATCATTGTGAAATGTCAAGCTTCACCCAAATACATAAGCAACATTTCCTCCTCAAGAAACATCAAATAATATTGATACCTTTTGTCTATACACACATCACACACATATATATTATATTTACTTGGTGAGCAACAACCTAAGTTTGGCACAAGGCTATTTTTATTTGCTCTTACCTGGGCTTTTTACATTTGGTGTTACCCTTCACCTAGATGAGTTGCTTTTCTAAGTTAATGAGTCCTATCTGCCCGAGGCAGCTAAAGGGGAATACAATGGTTTTTTGACTGGGATTTGAACTTGTGTACAACGATTCCAGAGCTTAAGTTTTTACCAATGCTCCAACTTCACTGCCCAAATATGTATACTCCGAAGAACTATTTTAGTAGAGTACACCGAAATAATATTTATATGTCTGCTGTCATTATTATAATGATAAGCAAATAATTATGACCACAGATGTCTTAGTATATAATTTTCACATAAGTTTAATAGTGTGACATTGCAATGAGGGCATTAATAGCATGCATAATGTGCACTGAATGAGGAACAACAAAACGATGGGGGTCAAAACTGGAATGAGAGAATCGATCAAATTGATGACAAATCCAATATCAGAAGACAACAAGTTTTCTTTTCATCATAATTAAATGGTGTTTATATCAGTTTTCTTCACACAACATTAGAATTGATGTAGAGCAATTGGCAAGCAGAGCCCCAAATGAGCTAAAATTAATTTCTGTCAAGGCTTCATTGAGCCCTGGGCAGCCATTACCCTGGAAACTAGACACTGTAAATAAAAACCCAAGGAACTGTAGCAATGAGGTGTGGCATTAGTGTCGGTCAGTTTTGTCAATGATCGGACAATCTCGAAGTTGACGTCAAACTGACTATAAAAGCATAAACGCCACATTCATTTTTAGAGAGGGCAAAAGAGCAAGAGATGTCCACAATGGCTGTAATAAACGGTTAAATGAAAATGTTTGTTTTCGTGTTTTTAAATACTTTCAAATTTCAGCGCAAAAATGGACGAACCATAGTGTAGACGAAGATGGCAAAAACATAAAAATTACCAAGATGAGGACAGAAGTCCAAATAATAAAGGCACTTCAGTTAGGAAAAACCTACTTCAAATTGTCTGGGATCAGAACTAGAATTTCTGCCCCTAGACCAACAAAATTCCCACCCAAAATTTATTAATAATAACAATAATGGTGATCTTAACTATATTATCTGATAAAATTTCTGTCACAATAGTCTTTACACAAAATAGTTTTCTGTCTTACATTCACATTGAATAGAATTATTTATCAAAACAATATTAGAAAATGAAAATAAAACAATTTACAAACATTACAAGCCCAAGGTATTAGAACAATAAAGTGTTTATAATCAAATTATTTTCATATCAAGTCAAAATATACAAGAATGGCTTGAAGTGATAGTCATTTCTATCGGTTGGTCTTGTTTGATAATGATATTTTATCACCAAACTTTTTCTTACTCAGTTATAAATATTCTATCAGGTCTTTAAGAATGAAATGTCTGATTCTATTAATCACATTTTTGTACACTTATAACTTTCATATATTTTTTATTTTAAATTTTTTATTTCATAACGTCTAACCAAATTTCTTCACTTTATAGACACAGTTTAGGGTAACATAATTTCATGATTTAGATATTTTGAATTAACATCTTTGAACCCATGGATAATTGAAGGATTTGTGTTTCTTACAAATTTTGTTAACGAAAGGGTTGAGGGTTTTGAAAGATTTTGATCTGGTGATTTCAGTCTTGAAAACCAACCCTGTGTAGTAAGTCTGTTTATGATATTTTGTACAATAAAGTATCAACAGTTCTAGATCAGAAATGTTATTCTTAATGGCTAAATAATATATAGGAGCATTAAAACTGATCCAATATAGGGCCAAAAAACATGTTTCTCACAACTATGGTGACTTCATAAGGTAATTTCAACTTGAAGTTAAGACACTTATTCACTAAGAAACATTTTGTGGGCTTTTAAAAATCAGTGTTGCCCTTCACTTAGATGAGATACTCTCCCAAGTTAACGAGCCCCATCTGCCTGAGTCTATATACTCATAGTGAACAGTAACCTGCTTTTTTTTTTTCATAATATACCAATAGTGTACAGTAACTTTTTTTTCATAATATACACATAGTGTAGAGTAACTTTTTGGACACCCTGTATAAAATATATAATATAATGAATGGTACGTGTCAACTCTATTTCAAACCCTCTGTGGTTTATATGAAGAATTATTTATTACAATGGACGAGCATTAACTCTTCTATTGAGACTTGAATTTAGCTCAGAATATATTTTGGTAGCAGCATAAATTGCTGGGGATTCTAATAGATGAAGATCGCTTGTGTTCATTCTTGTGAATGGAATGCTTGAAGGAAGCAGATCAATTTTCTTAGTCTTTGAGAACTTCAATTCTCAAGCGAATTATGTCATAGCAATTCTCTATTTCTATCAATACTTTCTTAATCCATATCAATGCCACACACACACACTCATTTTTTATATATATATATATATATATATATATAGTATCTTATAAATAGAATGCACACAAACACTTTTATATGGGGAAAAATCAATATGTACAAGTTTATTAGCTTGTTTATCTGAACATTGACATTTTTCTTAATAAAAAAACTAAAAATAAAATGCATATTGAAAGGAAGTTTAGTATTTCTAGTAAAGGTTGATGACTAAGAATCAAAGGTTTTAGAGTTTTGAAGAAAGAAACCAATTTGATAGATCAAGATTAATACAAGAAAGCTAATCTTTCTTTATTAGTATGCTTATATATATATATATATTACGCCTTTTTAAAAAGATTTTATTTATTAATATATATATATATATATACTAATATATATATATATATATATTAATCTGTAGAGTAATGGTTGCTTATATTTATAGTTAGAGTGCTCAATATCAGTGATAGAGTATGTCAATTAGTTAAGCAAAGATACGGAGTCAACGCCCTTCGGTGACTGACAGTTTCTCACTTGATTCAATGTCAAATTATTTTTCAGTTAGTACTTAGAAGATTGTTAAAAAAAGTGTCCATTTTTTAGTCGCCACTTTGAAAAATCACTTGCAAATGCGAGTGTTTCATTTTCAAGGTAGAACTCTGTAATAACATTTTGTGTTTGAGTAGATTATATAACTTACTCAGTGAACTTTCTTTCATTGTTCTAAGCTTGCTTTTAGTCTATTGTTAACTAAATAAAATGAAGAGCCAGAACCAATTTTTCTTCTTCTTTTCTAAACTTTGATTTTATTCATACAAAAATATTTCACACTTAAAAACTTTCAAACTTGGTGTGAAAAGAAAAAGAAAAAAGATTCAGAAAAGTCATGTCTTAAGATTTATCAATTTTTTTTTTTAAACTTTTTACTTTAATCCATAGCTCATCTGGCAAAGTATGGAAAAAAGTCTATGCTTTACTTTGGGATTGTATTTTCTGTTTGGTTGTTAGTGGATGGATGAACATATGGATTCCCAGATGATTGGCTTTAAAAAAGATGACCTTTTACAGCTTGGATTTGTTTTATTTTTAATTTTATATTTTTTTTCACTTATTGTTTCTTATTGCTATCAGATTATTAAATCCATTGTCTTTTCTAATTTAGTATATTATATTGGCAAGCGTTTGTGCTATGGAGATAGAACTATGACATCTAATGATCAACTATGGCCCACTAGGCTCAGACACCATGTTGCCAGTGGTGCGTCTGCCACCTATGCTGCACTTCTCGTAGTAGTGGTGACATCTTAGGTCTGATAACACCAGAGCGGGCAACATGCAGAACATTTGCGAGCTGACACAAAAAAATGAATCGGATGTCTTCGGATCTTCACCAGGACTGTTAAGCTTGCTTGGTTGGTCCTTGCATTGACTAAGTGTTTCTCTCACTTGAACTCTCTCTGCTTCAGAGGAGAGGCCATGCCAGTACGTCTGAGAGAAAGAACAGGTGCAGGGGCTTTCACAAAAAAAAATATGTGATTATCTTAAGTGCCTTAATGGGGCCCCACTCCATTTGGTCACATATATATACATACATACATACATACACGGTGCTAGTTGGCTGCTGACCCCAAAAAGAGTATCATCCGCCCTTTAGTATAAATTCATGCAAAAACATTATGCAAAAATTTTTTTTTCTTTCTGCAGTGATAGGTTAGTATTCATTATTATTATTATGATGATGATGATGTCATTAAGAATGAAATTTCTGATTTAGAATTACTTTATTGTCCAATAACATAAACAGGTCTTGTATGGATTTGGTTTTCAAGCCTGAATTGACCTGATCAGAATTTTTCTGTGCACAGTTTGGTCATTTGCCACATTTTCAACAAACACCTTATTCATGTTTCTAGCCACCTGGGAGGCATTTGTCCCCAGACATAATTTGTATTTGTGAACAACACTAATCTTTGAATTATCCATAGATTCAAGGTTGTTGATTTAAAATATCTAAATCATGAAATCATATGTTACCCTGAGCTGCATCTCTAAGATGAAGAAGTTAATTAAGGTTAGATGGTCTGAAATAAAGAATTTAGAATAGAAATATGTGAAAGTTCAATGTGATTAATAGAATTTGACATTTCATTCTTAATGACCTAATAAGTTATGGGTAGATGGTATAAAATTAGGAATTTAAAATAAAAATGTGAAAGTTCTAAGTCTATAAAATGTGGTTAATAAAATCAGACATTTCATTCTTAATAAAATATTACAATGAATGTTTATTGTCTTTAACTGAAATTATGTCACTTTTTAAAGTCTAATCCCATCACTTATTGAAGACCATATTTTAAAAAATTATCATTCATTTTTAATTAAGGCATCACCATCCGAGGTAAGCTGGATGAGTCGTCACTTTATAGAAGAAAAATAGAAATGTAGGCCATTAAACAATAAAAATAAAAAAGGACAACAGTCTAAAAGAAATTAATAGATTGATTATTTTATTTTATTTCTCTAAAATTATTCATTTTAAAACAAACAGATTTGATAATCTTAAAATCTAATATTGTTGATATTAAGACTTTTTGTTTGTTTTTGTTTTATGCAAACTTTTTCAGGTCATTTAATGCCAAGAACCATCATTTTACAATTTCAAAGTCTGACACCTATCCACTACGCTAAGTGGACCTACCCCTGATCTTAAGAGAACAATAAAAAATAGACAATTTATAGTTGATAACAAAGTTTTGCTAATTTCTGTAGATTGTAAAAACGAAAAAAAAAAAAAAAAATCGATATTTCCTGTTGGAATTTCATTTTCTCTTCAGGCTAGATTTGTATCTTTTATCTTTATTTATTAATTCATTCTATGCGAATCAAATTATACACAGTTTCAATGCAAGAGGGATGCAGAAGTATTAACAATGTCTTTCAAGACAATTATCTACTACTTTTTTTTTTCAAATAATTGACTTTATTCTTTTCAAAAGATTAGAGAATCCACTTTTTATTTGGACTTAAGAGAGAAGTCTTAAAAAAAGCTATGAAGATAGAATGGCTTAGGATGATGAAATTGTTAATTGACTGTTTGCAAAAATAGTCATTTATAAAGTTTTAGAAGATCAAGAGGAAAAACTCTAATAGCACTTTTTAGATTCTGTAAGTTTCCTAAATACAGAGTGTCACAGAAGTCTTGGTCACATTTAGACATTGAATATGGCAGAAACTTATGAGGAGATAAATAACACCTATGATAAATTTTCAAAACTTGCAATCTTCTGTTTTATGGTACATACAAAAATGGTACCAGTTTCTTCTATCATTCATTTTTCAGGAGACGGAACAACTGAAAAGGTGCCCTAGACTCCTAAAACAGCCTGTATTTTTAATGATAGAATTCTTTCCAACTCAAACCAGTGTGTCAATAAATACTTATTTCTGACGAGACTACTGAACATAGAATCAACTCTGATGATCACAACACACCTTACATTTCCCTCTGGATCATGTCTTCTTCATTCATGTAGCCCTAAATGTCAAGCTAGACATCAGAAGCTCTAGAGTAAGCCTCAAAATGAACAGTAAGTTCATGCAGTCAGATTATGCAACAGGGGGCCAGATAGTGCTTCAAGGTGATGAAATAGAGAAAGCGGAGGAATACATCTACTTTGGACAAGAAGTAAATATTCATTAAAACATGGAAAAGTAAATATGCATCAAGACATGGAGAAGGAAATCTTGCAACCAGTATATATCAAATTCAAAACTTTGTTGCAACAGAGGGCTGAAAGGACCTAATCTATCACTCTTTGACATTAATAGTAACACTAATAAAACTAAATCCATAACAAGGATTTTGTCTATGTAATTGTTTTCATGCATATTCTTTTACTAACCACATAAATACTCTCTAAAGTAACTTATTTAGGAATAATGCAAACAAATATTACAATTCAATATTCACATATTGAAAGTAAATTAGGTTTAAAAACAGTCACAAATTATTTGGTAACCCATCAGCAGAATCAATCTGAAGCTGGTGTATACATCATAGCATGTAAAAATTGTTTTAATAAATATGTTGGTGAGACATTAAGAATTTACAAACATAAAAAAAAGATATAACAAAACAATGTTCTAAATAATGCTCTTACAAAACATAATTTTAATTCTAAAGATTATAGATTAATAGTTAAAACACATAACATTATTAGAAAAATATTAAAAGCTTGTAATAATCTTAATTCCCAAACCATTAAGAAAGACCAGGATTTTATAATATATCCTCTTATTTAGCCAGATTTGTTTTTAAAAAAAATTAAAATATATTTTGATTATTACTTATATTAACCTACTTTTATTTACTTACTTTTATTATTGTTTTTAATGTTATCATTTTGATGGCTACACACAGAGTTATGAAAATAAAATTAAATAAAGCCTTTTTTCAAAAAAATCATTTTATAGATTTACCACCAATGATTGAAATTAATTTTAAAGATGTTGCTACAATTCAATAAAAATGAATTAGTGGCTGATTCTTAAACATCTTAGTTATATTCAGAGATTATGCAAAAGAAAAAAATCGAAGAGAGATTGTAATAGTAATTTTAGAAATTTATCAAACACCTTTTACGCACACAAAAAATTCAATTAAATGAAAAATGATGGGTTGAATAATTAAGCTATTTAAAAAGACAACTTATTAAAAAAATTTTAAAAATTGATAAGATTTACAAATAAAACAAATTCATTTCATAGTAAAAAGATTACAGAGTAATACTACTACTACTAATAATAATAATGATGATATCAATACTATGTAAATAAGAATATTTTCTAAAAGATAAATGAAAATTGCAACACTTTTTGAAGTTGTTGTCAATAAGAATTTTTTAAATAAAAATTATATTTGTAAAATAAAGTGTTAATTAGTGACAGCCATGATGATAGTATCTTTAAGAATCTGTAAAAAGTCTAATTTTCAAATAATTTATAGTTGACACATTTAAGCAGCTTTGATAAGATCATAACTTTTTGTGATATCAGTTAAGTTTTAAATGATAATACAGTAAATGAATTATCTAATGATTAAATTTATTATTTATTAAATTTATCCAGAAAAAACTCCTAACTATATTACGAACAAATAGAAATCTATATATATAAAGTAGTGGCATTCGCGTGTAAGTCTGCATCTGTCTGTCTAAGGTTACAACTACAGTCTAAACCACTGGACCCATCATGACCAAACTTGGCTTGATAATAGTCAATGACCAACAGATGGCGCACACCATCTTTCAAGGCCATAGGTCATCAAGGTAATGACCTATTAAGGTCATAGCCTATGAATGTATACTCTTCTACAGTCTAAACCATTGGACCAATCTAGACAAAAGCCTGCTTGATGATGGTCTTTGTCCTATGATGGTACTATTTTTAAGGTAAATGTTGAGGTCATAACTTGGGCTGTTATTCTTAAACTCTCCCACTTGAGGATGGTGTACACCAAGTTGGGGTTCATCACTATCTCAGGGGCTACCAGCATGTCACTTGACAACTTCCTTGTAAATGTGAATCAGATCACAGTTCTTCGTCCCCACCCCCTCAACCAATCTTTATGAAATTTGGCAGGATAGTGGTCCCTAACAAAGGACAACATTTACTGCACTTATAGTTTATCTTTATTTTTGAGATGAGGCTTCGTAATTAGGAATTAACTTTTTTATTCGGACTTTTGTCCTCATCTTAGTAAGGTTTTTTAATGTTTCTACACTACTTTTTGGCCTTGTGTACCTCAGATCATCTTCAGGTGTTTTATTTTAACCATATGGGGATGCTGGGTCTCGTCACCAAATCCCCAGTAATCACTGCCTTCCATAGTTTTTGTCTATCAAAACATCTGAAGATAGTCTGACGTACACTAGGCCAAAACAGTGTAGAAACATCAAAAAACTTACTAAGATGAGGACAAAAGTCCTAATAATAAAGTTATTTATTCAAAGTTTGAGCTTCGAAAATAAAGCTACAAAAAACATTGAAATGGATCATTAAGGATCACCTGTGCAGCAAAGTGCGGGTTCCTTTGCTAGTACTACATAAAATACTGAACCATAAACTAGACTATTGTTTGAAAAGATTGCTTTGTGTCTAAAGGCTACCAACAAGTACAAAGGGATAATTTCAGGTAAAGACACGTGTCTTGTGACATTCACTGCAGCAAACAGGACTGAAAGAATGCATAGCGTGACACACGTAAGGAATCACTGAAGAAAAATCAGGGAATCTATAGAACAACAACAACAACAATGGCAGAATCATGACTGATGATCCATCAAAATTCTTTTATTTCTTTTTCCCCTATGCAACTTTTATAAAAAAACAAAAAAAAAACATTCATCAAACAGTTAAGTGGCTGGTTTTCATGCTCACTAAAAGCATTGTATATTTTTGCTGCTGTATTCACATCTTACTTTTTTTCACCTCCTGTTTTGCAAAGAGAGTTCTTTGTACGAAAGAGCGCACAACCAGCTCATGGTAAAGTGGCACACGGCCAGTTGGTAGCAAAATAACACAGAGAGCAGCCGGTTTAGATGGAATACGATGAATGACAGTTTGATTGGTCTAGTTCACCTAAGCAGAAAACATTCTCCTCTTTTCTGTCAGTAGGTCTTTTTAAAATCCACTGCTTATGTCACCTCCTGGTTTTTCTTTTTAAGCTTGGTTGGCATTTAAGAAAGGATACTACACACATGAAGACATACAGAAATATCCATTGTATGAACAAGATTTTAAAAATGTATCTGTTAATTTATCACTTTAAGATTGAATAGATAAATTTGTAAATATTCTAAAGATTTTACTCAAATGCTAGTCTTATAACCCCAGTCCTCAATTATAATAATAATATTATATATACTTGGTGAGCAACAATCCAAGTTTGGCACAAGGCCATTTTTACATGCTCTTACCCGGGCTTTTTGCATTCGGTGTAACCCTTCACCTACATGAGGATATTATATTTACTTGGTGAGCAACAACCCAAGTTTGGCACAAGGCCATTTTTACATGCTCTTACCCGGGCTTTTTGCATTGGTGTAACCCTTCACCTAGATGAGCTGTTCTTCCGAGATAACGAGCTCTATCTGCTCGAAGCAGCTAAAGATGAATGCAATGGTTTTGACTGGAATTAGAACTCCCGTACGACGGGCCTGAGCTTTTTACGAATGCTCCAACTTTGCTGCCCAATTAAGACCATAAATAGATAATTCCCTCCCCCCAAAAATAGAATTTTTGGCACATAAAACTTTTGCATCCTATCTATTTCTATTTATCTACAGGATGGGCCAAAAATGGATGTACAGGTAAGAAAAGTAAGAGAGTCCAAAAGTAGGTTTATTTTTAAATTTCAAAAATGTTAAAATATTAGACAGAAACTGTTTAATCCCTTAACTGCTTAAAATGTAACACTGCAATATTTTTCACAGCTTTTAAAACAAAAGAAAAAAAATTATAAAGCATATAAAAGGTATATATAAAGAAGCATAAGAAAAAGTTTAATCATTGTATATCTATTTTTACCCAACCATATGTGTGTGTGTGTGTGTGTATATATATATATATATGTGTGTGTGTGTGTGTGCGCGTGTGTATATATATATGTGTGTGTGTGTGTATATATATATATATGTGTGTGTGTATATATATATATATATATATATATATATATGTGTGTGTGTGTGTGTGTGTGTATATATATATGTGTGTGTGTGTGTATATATATATATATATATATGTGTGTGTGTGTGTGTCTGTGTGTGTTTTGTTCAATGGTTCATTATTAAAATAACACATGCTTCAAAAATCTTTCTTATTTTATTATTATGTATGTAAGAAATTATATCAAAGTCTTTAAAATTAAAACTATAATTAGTATCTAAAATATGTTTAGTGAAAGCGTTATTCAAAACGCAATTCTGTATGTCTTTTTGATGTTCGTATATTAACAAATATTCTATATTCCTAAATAACTCGAACAATCTATTATTGAAAACAATTTGAATTAATTTGGCAAACTGTTAATAGCTCTTCTACTACGATTGAAAACATAATCTCCTAAAAAAGAAACAGCAATAAATCAGATGCAGGTGTATACATTATAGAATGTAGAAACTGTTCTAAAAATAAGTTGGTGAGACTTCAAGGTCTCTAAAAAAGGAGAATATAAAGTACGTACCAGTCAATCAGGTTTCTTACTCAAATTACGATCAATTACAATTGGATATTCACAATATCCTCATAAGATATTCATCACGCAATAATAATAATAATAATAACAATAATAATATTAATATTAATAATAATATTAATATTAATAATATTAATAATGATGATAATAATAATAATAATAATGATAATAATATTAATATTAATAATAATAACTAGCAGAACCCGTGTAAATTGCACGGTAGTTGATAACTTCAACCCCGCTTAAGCATAAGCCTTCTCATCATAACATAAGAAAACAATGAAAACTTCCTTTGATTTAAAAATTCTCTTAACCAAT
>JAUZSX010002114.1:2500-22429 GCA_034780655.1 Idiosepius hallami
CCTAAAATGGACAAAAACACCACAAAAATTACATTTTTTGCCCCACAACTTTTGATCCATCCTTTTGATTTTTCTGAAACTTTGCCAAAATGTGGAGGGAATTTTCCTTAATGTAAAATCAGTATTTCTGAACATGACAAAATTCTGGTTTGCATCTCCCAGTGCTTTTTGGGGGCTAAAATACTCCTTTTAGGGGCTTTTTAACGTTCCTGTTTCACTCCTCCTTTACTATGCCACTGCTCAACCCTTTACTTTCCCTAATACTACTTTCTTATTCTTCATTTCTATTTTTTTGCTTTTCCTTTGTAAACCTTCCTGCACTATTTTTTACTACAACATTCACTTATGTCTAGGGCTGGGATAATATGCTTTTATTAAAGATTATTCTTGTTACAGACTTTACTATTTTGCAATATAACCATTTCTTTTAATTTTTTTACTTAGCTTGTAAACTCTCTAAGATCCTAAAAATACTTTTTGCCCTTTTTAACTCTGTTTTAACCTTTTTTCAATTTACACCTGCCTGTCAGATCTTCAGTTCTAACCTTTTACTTTATTACTTGAGTTTAAAGAAGTTCATCTATTTCTCATCATTTTTTTTTTTTTGGGGGGGGGCGAGAAAAGACAATATAAGTCACAGGTTTTTTATAGATGAAAGTTTTATCTTAAAGATTTAAAGAAACTACTGCAATGACAAACCTTGCATTTCTGAAATCTAAGCTAAAGAAAAATGTTGCACATTTTAGAAGTCATCAGACCTTATGGTAGCAGTATCACCCTGCCTAGTAAAAACTGAATGAGCCCTAATGTAATTATTATTTGAGCCAGCTTTTCAGGCCTAATTTGACCAATGGTAGAAAATGCAAATTCGTTAGATAAAAGACAAAATGGCGAAGAAATCCAAAAGATTATAGTAAATACTAACTGGTATCAGACCATTTAGACTTAAACGACACAATATGCATTCATTGAGCAGTGAACACAATATTAAAAAAATCAAACATAAATAATTGCTTGTTAGGCTTTGAAATTGGCTTTAGTTTTAACATTTTTCTCTTTTTTAACCAGTCTTCAAAAAATTTGAAGTAAGAATTTTATAAATTAAAGAAGCAAACTAAACAATTCAAATGTAACAGGGATTTAGAACTGAAAAATATTGGTAAGAAGAGATGCCTCTACAATATTTTAATAATGAAACTTGTTGGGTGTGGTGGGCAGAGGAGGAAGAGAGAGAATTGTTTCTAAAAGAGTGAATATTCACCTTATGATGAATTAGAGGAAAGGGGATAAAAAGGGGCAGAATAAGGAATTAAGAGAAATAGAAGGGGAAAGAGATAAAAATAGATGCTAATGTGGTGTGTCATGAATATCCAGCTGTCCTTCGAAAGGAAGACCGGCGGGGTGGGGGGCATAAAGCTAAGAGGAATGTGGAGGGTAAGATGTAAGGGTGCACTTGTTTGGGAGATAAGGGGGAAGGCCTGTTGGAAGGTTCTGCTTGAGTAAAGGTTTTCTAAATTCTACCAGACAACAAATTGCATTCCATATCTCATTTCTTCCAGGCTGCATATCCTACCCAACCCTAAATACACACACACACTCTTCAGTCTATGGTGTGTTGGTGTGATAGTGACAAGAGATTCATGCATTTTCTTTTGTTCTTTGTGATTATTTTTTATTTTGTCATTTAATTTATTCAGTTTTTTCTATTTTTCTTTGTTTTTTTTTCTTTCTTTCCTTTGTTTTATTTTTTCCTTTCTTTTCACTTTATAATCCTTTCCTTCATTTTAATTTTTTTTCATTTTCTTTAATTCTTTTCTTCTTTAAAAGTCTTCTTCATTTTCTCTTTCTTATTTTTGTCATTCATTATTTTCATAATTTCTTTTTCTTTTTTTTTCATAATTCTTTTTTTCTGTGTTTTTTTACTTTTTCTCATTTTTCATTTTCTTTCTCTTTTTTTTTTTTCATTTTTGTTTTTATTTTTCATTCCTGTCTTTTTTTTTTATTTCTCTCTCTCGCTCACTCTCTCTCTCTCATTTATTTGATATCTGTAAAGAAAAAAAAAGCTTTCATCTTCTCCTTTTTCTTTTCTTTCCTTCAATTTATTGGACCCCTATCCATTTATTTATCCTTTCTTCCTCAACCCCTTTTGACAAAATTCAAATGCCTTGCAAGACTCCACCACTACAACTACTGGTGCAATCAAAACAAAAACATAACTCAAATGATTATAGCAATGGTAACAATAGCAATAAACAATAACAACAACATCTCAAGATAGGCTGAGACAGAGAGATGACACATTGTATTTCATTAATTCTCTATTCCCAAGATTTAGTTCCAGATTTTTAAATCGAGAGTGCAAAAACAAAACATTAAGAATCTTCCAGTTTCTTTAATTTACCAAGAATATTATATTTTCAAATATAAATACACACACACACACATATATATGTATACATACAGAGAAAGAGAGAGAGCAAAATAATGGAATATTATCACTACTAAAGGCATTATTCAAGTATATCAGTTTCAAACGTAGAAGGAATAGCAGATTTTGTGGATATAATAATAATAATCATCGAACTGATTAACATTAAGGGCTTTGACAGTAAAAGAGTTCCATTAATAATTTAATTTTTTTTTATCAAATTTTTAAAAATATAAACATGAATTCTTAAATATATATCAAACCTATAAGAATATAATAGTTTTTTTTTTATTTTCTATTAATTTTGACCTGAAATAGAAAAATTATGAATGAAAATTATTTTATTGTGATATTATAACAATTTCATAATTCATTAGTAAAACATACACACATACAAACGCATTTACATGAAGATATAGAAAATATTTTTATCAAAATGTTTCTGTCTTATCCGGAAAGTTTCCCAGGAAAATCACTTTTTGATTTTAATTATGATTTGTAATTTCTAGTTTATCATTTTTAATACACATACAAATATAAATGTATGTGTGAAGAGTTTCAAGTTATCTGTTTATACTAATGATGGAATATACCAGTTTTGACTAATAATTCTCGTAGGGCCCAAGAAAAACGCGTTCTGGATGTTTTTAACTTTTTATTTTCTCCCTGTAATGAAGTCTTATGCGTCAGGTTTTATATATGTGGATGTCTCTCAGCAACGGTAAGATATTTTGGCTCAACAACTATTTTTCCCTTCTTCCAACTCAGTTTTCTTTTTCTTTTTTCTGTATTTTGTTTAAAGTTATCATTGTTTTCTTCCAAAAACACATTGTATCTACATCCATGACCCCTATTGTTATAAGTGTATTTATAATAAGTGTCTCAGTGTGAAGGTTAGTTTGAAAGAATTTCCAAGATAAAAATATTATTGTTATATTAGCATTATCTGATTATTATATATTACAGGTATGTAAGTAAAGAGTTTTAATCTTTTTTATTGTTTGGAACAGGTGTAATATAAAATCTTTTTTTTTACAGAAATTCTTGTTTTAGTAACATCAGATTAGTAGAAAACATTTTCAAACATTTAAGGTGCATTATAATTTTTAGAAATATTCTAAGCAAATAATTGTAATCTAATATAAAAATTAAAAAAAATATTTTTTGCTTGTTTACAAAAGTAATGAAATAATTTGACTGTAATAAAAAGTAATTTGTCTATTTACAAAAGTAATCAAATAGTGTCACACAGACAATGCTTTTAAACAGGTTTGTTTAAATGTTTACTAAATACCTAAACCTAACCCAGCCCTGGTATTTGGGAATAGAAAATGCATATTAATTTTCAGCCACATTTAAAGATGATTCTTTTTTTTTTTTGCTGTTATTTACAACTGCAAGATAAAAGTTGTCAATTTACTTATCTTTATTGATCTTTATATTTTATGAATGAAGAAAATAATATTCATGAAAGATCATAATTAATGAATAATAATAAGATTTAATGAAAATTTATTTTCATTTTTAATTTTAAGTTTGTTTTTACATTTTTATTTCCATTTTTTAACTCATTTTATTTTTATTCATCTTGTTATTTTCTGCTTTAAAATTTTTTGAATATCTTCTTTTTTTTTTAAATCACTGTTGATATGTTTTTCAGCAAAAGAATGCACCTCGAATGGTCTGAAAGAGAAATATTTTATTAAAAAGCAAATCAATTCTTGATTTATCTTATTATTCTAAGAATTCATTTATTACCATCAATGTCAGACTGATAATGTTAGATTGGATCTGGGTTAAAGAACACTGGCTAAACATTATGGTCTTCCTTAAAAGTCAAAATTGTAATTGTTCATGATAGAAATTAATTGGGATATTTTCATCTTGTAAAATGATTATATTTTGATTGATTCTGAAATACTAGATTGAATAGTATATCCATTAGATTAAAAATGAAAGGAATTATGATGAAAAGAAATATAGGCTTATTTTGTTCCAAGTGTGTTTATGTATTTTTGTTTGTATGTAAAAATTCTTATCATGTAGAAAATTTAGAGTTTTTTTTTGTTTTATTTTTTTTGTTCAAAAGTTTAAAAATAATCTGGTTATCTTTTTATTTATAAACTATCTCTAATTTTTGTTGATCAAAAGAAAAAAAATCAAAATAGTGTTCTTTATCAACTAAAATACATGCTTTTTCTTAGAAGACCGGTTCTCATTGTTTTTTTTTTTTTTCCTTTTCAGAAGTAAATTACCTAAATCATGAATTAAAATATATAGGTACTCATACAGGGAATAGAAAATCAATTCCCTCCCCCCCATCTAACATTACAGAGTGGGAATAGAGTTGCCTCATCTCTCCGTACATAGGAGTTAACAAAAAGTAAAGACAATGTTATGAGTGTTCAGGCGGGCAAATAGCATATTTTTCCAGGCATTACTTTTTGAATTCCTCACTATAGATAAAACCTCATACTCTAGGGAGTCTCTATCATTTATAAATTAACACAAGGCAAGAATAGATGTTTCATTTTCAGAGTAAAAATCATAATTTTGAAATTTGTTTAAAATAAACCTGCTAACTCTAGTTTATCATAGTCTAACAAAAACAAAAAAAAAGAAAAATATGATCATGGGATAATCAACCAATCATAAATAAGGCTGAAAAATGTTCTTTTTTATTCTATATTATTTTACTTATACAGTAAAACTAGAGTTTTAATATTTTCAATTCATCCTTAGTTTTGACTGAGTAAAATGTAAAGATTTACTAGTGTTTCTTAAATCTAGTGAACCTACTCATAATTTTACTTTACTCTGTCAGGACTGATACTATAAATATAAACTAATCCTAAAAACACATTAAAAAGGCTATATGATTTGATATCGATTTAAAGTATTTTAAATTTAAATCATACATTATTTCATAACTGTCATTTTCATCAGTTTAGATGTGTATTATCAATAATTATCTTAAGTATTCTGTTGTACGTTCTTAAGTAATGTATAAATTGACGTAAATATGATATCGTTCAGGGTTTGTTTTTATTAATATTAAACTTATAAATCTAATATTGATACTCGTCCATTAGTAAGGAATGCTCCACCATTTTTGACTATTTCAAAGTTCAAATTATTGGAGTTCTTCTTTACCCTTGAACATAACAGAAACGATTAATGTTAAGGTCATTTTTATTATTTATGGCAAAGAGAAAATTAGTCGCATATTCTTTCAGGCACATTTCCAATTAATCCAAAGCTTTTTGACATAGTGTATGATTTAATAGCTATGTAGAAAGTAAAACCTTAATTTGTGTATCATTCAATACTTCTGTATAGATTGTAAGAGTCTTTTGCACACTCAATAGGTAAAGGGTAAGCAGTATGAACATGAGATATTTAAAAGTAGGATTATTCATTGAAACTAATATAAATTAAATATTTTAGTTTTTTAAGTTAAGAACTCATATCTACAAAAAAATTAAAATTTTTATTTTAATTTGTGTATCAAATTTTCAGACTATAGTTCTCATCTTTATTATTGTTATTAAATCCTAAAATTCACCCATGATTATCCCTAAAGACCATGACATAATGGAGTTTCTTTGATCTTAAGTGACTATTATCTGAAGGTGAAAGTTTCAATCCCACCCAAAGGCTGTAATTATTATTGATACATTTAAAGACTTAACACTACTATCCAGTCATAGTTAATGGAATGAGAACACTCTAACCCCATAGGTCAAATTAAGGGTTAGGTTTAAAGTTCTGTGTAAGCCACTAAATACAACATAAAGGTTTTATAAATTCAATTGCCTGAAACATTGTAAAGCTAATATTAAAAATAGACTGTCTGTTTAATAATACACCGGTTATGAAGCCTTAACAAGTACAAAAAATTAGCATTTTTTTGTATTGTAAATTGTTTTAGATTTCAAAGAAAATCCTTTAATTTATCTTGTTTTTTTTTCTCCATTTTGTCTTTGCAGTCTTGAAAGCCGTGATAATCCTTTTGTTCCTGGAGGTGAGCTTGCCATAGATACTGATGACATTTTGAAGAGGGCCACAATTGTACGGGATAAATTTATTCTTGATGAGCAAGACAAGCTAAAGGCAGAAAATGAGGCAGCCGCACTGCAGGACAAAACGGATGGACCATCCATGAAAGATGGAAAATCTCCTGACTCGAAAGGTTCAGGGAAAGATCTTCCAAAGGAGAATGGAAAAGTTGATGAGGACAAGGCCGAGGAACAAGGTACGCGTCCCAGCTCGGGAGGACAGACTGGCGATGATGGCGCTAAGGAAAAGAAGAAACAAAAAAAAAAATGCTGTACAATAATGTAAACAAAACAATTCAACTCTTTAAAAAAAAAAAAAAACAAATGACGAAAAGAAAAAAACAAATACAAAAACAGAATTTAAAAAAAAAATGAAAAATGTAAGAAATATTGAAACATTTTAAGAATTGCTTTTTATATGCCAAAAGGAATTTTAAAAATATAAAAAAAAAATTAATCAGAGGAGAGAAAAAAAATAAACCAAAAAACATACACATGCATACCGACACATTTACAAACAAACCTTGCATACAAGGGTATACGCATGCGCACCCAAACAATTTACATGACTAAAAGAGGAGAAAATAACATTGATGAAGATAAAGCAAATTTAATGACATTGCATGATGATGATGATGATGATGATGGTGGTGATGATGGGAAAGGAGGAGGGGAGGGGGATTGTGGTGGTTAAAGAGGATGAAGAAGAAGAAGAAGAAGAAGAAAACTAAAATAAACTTTTGTTACAATGAAGAAAAAAGTAAATAAAAAAAATGTAAAAAAAAAAGAAAAAAACGAAGGAATTAATTTTTTTATCAGTTATTGATAAAATAAGTCTGAATCATAGCAGTGAAATCTAATTAGAAAAAAAAAATTCCTAGGATAAAATATACATTTGGATTTTTATATATACACACATATATACACATGAAAAATATGTGTGAATACTTTTAGAATATAAAATTTTTTTTACCAGTTATTGTCCAAAAATAAAATAACCGATTACTTCAAAATTTAAATTCCACGTATAATTTTTTAGAATGCAATATGTGTATGCGAATATATATACGTAGGCAAAATATCATTATTCAGATATGTTTCATTAAAAAGAATTTTAATTTTTTGTTTCAATATTTTAAATCCAATTTTTTCTTGTTTTCTTACAAGAAACTTAGTTGTGGCATTCTACAACAATGTTTCTTGTAAGAAAACAAGAAAAAGTTGAATTAAAAATATTGAAACAAAAAATTAAAATTCTTTTTAATAAAACAAGTCTGAATATATAAATATAAATTATATAAAGTGTATGAAAGAAATTTTGAAAACATTTGAAATGGAAAATAGAATAATCTTTTAGTTAAAACTTAATGTTTTGTTTTAAGTATATTTATTTATCAATGAAATTCCTTTCTCTCTTTTTTATATTTCGAGAAAAAGAAAAAAAAATGTATTATTAGGGAACATAAATTGAAAAATAATATTTTGTTTAATAATTTTCTGAATCCCTTGTGTAAAAATTAAGTTATGTTATTGAGGAGATTTGTTTATAAAACGAAAAACAAAGAAAAAATATTTGATTCTGGAGGGGAAAAAAGACCTTTTTTTTTTTGATTTTCTGTATTCAAAGGATTTTGAAAATAAAATTTCCTCATGAAAGAAGAAAAAAAAATAGTGAAAAAGACATTGTGAGTAAGAAAAAAAAAAGTTGAAAAATAAGAAGAGAAAAAAAAAACTTTGACCTCTTTTCCAGTTCTCTTTATAAGAAGCATAACTATAATAAAAAGAAATTGTATTATATTATTTACAAATTCAATAACATAACCATATATTACAAAAAAAAAATAGTTTAAAACCAAACATTCACAAACCCACATGCACTTATTTGAATGAAATAATGGATGTAGAATCTAATATCAGTTCTATTTTCATTACTTTGCTTGTAATAGTGTTTTAACCATTTAATCTGTTTTGTTTTTTCAGAACAGTGACTTAGTTAGCCAAGTAGTTTTGAAAAAATTGATAAATCCAAAAAAAGAAAATCACTTTTAGTGCAAGTAGCCACTTAGAAAAGCAGTTCTGATTGGTAACACTCTTGGTTACATTCTATGTAATAGCATACTTGCACAAAAGCATTCTCTAGAGGAACACCGGTTCAAATCCTCTCAAGAGAAAAATGTGTTTTTATTTCAATGTTGCTTGGCTAATTTTAAAATCATTTTTCTGAACAGAAAATACTAAGTATCCATTTAAAGCGCATAAATTTTCATTACAAAGATTTACTATATAAATATGATATACCATTCATATATATATATATATATATATATATAAATGGATTGTGTGTATGATAAATGTGAATATGTTTGTGCGTGTGTGTATATATATATATATATAATTCTATAAGTATTATTACCTAAATTTATAGCTAAAGTGTTGAATAACAATGATAAAGCATGTGTAGTTGATCAGTGTAGACATGGAATCAACAACCTTTAGTGACTGTCAGTTTTTTTTGCCTGTGCAGTAATCAAATAGTTTTTGTTATATTAACAATATTTATAACTGTAATTGCAGAGTTCTCAATATTAGTGATAGAGCATGTTTATGTTAATGATTAATAAGAATGTGGCCATCAATCGCATTTAATGACTGTCAATTTCTTACAAGTTCATTATTAGATTGAAATAAATCTTTTAAGTAAATGAAAGACTGACAATCATTAAATGCTCTCAATAATGGTGATGCTCATGCAAATTCATTAAAATTAAGAACGTCATTTTAAACATTATTTTCTAGCAAAGACCTTTTAAAAGATATTTGACTAATTTCAAACATTAAAATTAGAATTTTATCTAAAACTATTACTACAGACATTTATTTGAAATGAACAAATCTAGAAATTATTGGAAATAAGTTTTTAAAAAAGTTAATCCAAATCTTTATATTATCTACATGGACGAATGAATCAATGAGAGGCAATAATAGAACATTTTTTTAATGGGTTCTAAGTATTATAATTTTTTTTTGATATATTGATAAAAAGCAAAGGTTAAGTTGAAATAGAACATTAAAAAATTAAATTCTTATCTATTTTAAATTAAAATTTGTAAAATACTAAGCAAAAGTTGCTCACATAAACAACATTTATTTTAAAAAACGTGTTTAGAGATTCCTTTTTCCATAAAAATAGACTTGACTATTTTTATTTTTTTTTTTGGAATGATAAAAAGTTTAATACTGCTAACAAAGTGACCAAGCAACATTAACTCAAGTAAAAGTCTCTAAAGAGTACCAAATATTTCCAAAACACCCTAGAATGGTAGTTTTAAAATTTCTGAAATATTCGTTATGTGTGTA
Source organism: Idiosepius hallami (assembly GCA_034780655.1). Lineage (NCBI taxonomy): Eukaryota > Metazoa > Mollusca > Cephalopoda > Idiosepiidae > Idiosepius > Idiosepius hallami. Next base: position 12,344 of record JAUZSX010002114.1, read on the forward strand.
CCATTAAATACTTAAGTTATCAAATAAAATCTCAAAGAGAATCAAAGTATTAATTTCTCTTTAAATGCTATAATTAGAATAAAATTTCATAAAATACTGGTAATTTCAAATAAGAGCCATTAATTTTGTTTTCCCACAAAAGTAATTTTTGGTATTTTCATTCTATATTGTTTCTTTACAAACTGAAGAACAAGTTAAATGCCATAATTAATTACTGGAAAAAATTCTTAGGATATTCAAACTAAATGGCTATAAATGATTGTATTAACACTAAATGGAAACATTCAATAATTAGTTATTCTTTTTGTGAAGAAAAGGCAATAAATCTATTTTTGAAGAAAAGGGAATCTCAACAGGCAAAAATAAAAAGAAGTGAATTTAAAGAAACATTTCTAAGACAAACATATCAGTAATAACAAATAAAACATTAGTGAAATCACAAACTACAGCTAACAATAAAACAACAATAAAAATAAACCAATTTTATACAGAAAAAAAAAAACAACAAACAAAAAACTTAAAATTAGTAATAAAACAAGCATTCAGACAAAATTTTTTAACTTTATTTGCACAATTTATTTTTTCTTAATTTAAAAATTATCAATTTCTCTTCCTCTTCTTATCTTCAAAGATAAGATATGCTCTTTCTTTAAAATTTTTCTTTAAATTTTTTATATTTTATTTTAAATACACAATGCTTGAGCTTTTAAAATTATTCTATTTCCTGGTCATTTTAGATCGGGTTGCAAAATCACGAGTCAAAATATTTTGAATCGTTTGGAGTTATCTCCCCTTTCCCTTTTTTTTGTTTTTTTAAAATTTGTTTTTGTGACTTCAAAACATCTTTTATGTTGTGGTTGCTTAGGAAGACTAAGAAGCCAAAAGCAGACCACATGACACAAACAGACACTAGTGACACTACATGTGACACAACATTGGACATACACAAGAAGTGGTCATAATTCTTTACCACTTGGACGGGCTACACCGACTTAACAGAAAACCCACATCATGGTCATTCCAATGATAAAAAAAATCCTCATAGAAACAGAAAAAGTTACTTCATGATCCAATTAGTTTTAAAATTAAATGAAACAAAAATTACATTCATTTTGATTATATAATATAATACATGTATTCTATATAAAGCAGAGAAAGTGTAAACTGAAAAAATATATTTTTCATTTTGAAGTTCATTTTAAAGATAAATTGAACAACTACTGCTGCAGAAAATGTAAAATATTTCTACAGAAAGTTGCCCAATCTCTTAAATTTTATACTGAAACCTAAAAAGAATGTTCAAATTCTAAGGACTAATTGAAGAAAGAAATTGAATACAAAAGTGAAAACTAAAGGATATTTAGTATGTGCATAAATAATTTACATGTGATTCATTTTTCTTATTCATATAACATTACAATTGAATATAGTAAGTAAAGCATGAAGAAAATATTACAGCAAATTACAGCAAGAACAATTTATTAAGGAAAGCATAATCTATTAAGTGGTTTTAATTACTCCAAAATTATAACTTTGTAATTTGAAATGTTTATCGTTTAATCAAGCCAGAAAATTATAAAGAACAGAATGTCAAATTCTTTTAAAAACAAAAGGATTCCTTATAAAAGATTTTTTTTACATATTAATTGTGGTAAAAAAAATTCAATGCATTTTATCAAAGAAGATTAATTTAGAAAATAGTTTTGTGATTGCAACGAAGCAAGAATTGTTTGACACAAGCTTATTTTCTTATCTTTCTGCATATATTGTGAAGATAAGAATAAAATCAATTTTTTTTTAAAAAACAATATCTGTATAATTTATATTGGAGCAAATATACAGTTAATTATAATATTAGGAATATAAGTAAAGGAGACTTATATAAGAGACTTATAAACAGATATAAATTGGAACATTTTTAATAAAAAGCACAAATTAAGATTTTGTTAAAATAATAATAACAGAAGGAGAAACATTTTTTTTATTAAAATCCTATCCATTTTGGATAAGAAATTTAGAATTTTAAATTGAAATGTTCAGAATTTTTAGATAAATTATTAGTTTAAAAAATTAACTATTGTTTAAGAAAAAAGAAGAGAAAATAATTTGCAATAAAAATGAGTCATTTAAAACTAGGTATATATATTTATACAGATTAGGGTACAATTTTATATTCTTTGAAACATATTTTAGTAAATTATCCAAGTTTTAATTCTAAATTTAATTACCCAGGCTTTTAATTCTAAAATGAGTTCTAGCAATAACACAAAAGTGAAATTATTTCAAAATTGAACTCCTTTAATTCTATCAATTAGAAAAAATGATCCTGAACAAAAAATAGAATTCTAAAAATTTAAAACGTAATACATAATTCAGAATTGTTTTTTTATAAAGATTCTCACCAGAAATTTTTAGGAAATATAAAATTGTACACTTACACCTTTTGTAGCCAGTAATAAAAAATCTTAAATGTGATATTAGGTTTAAATGTATTCTAAAATAGTTATCTGGAATAACAATTCAGTAATTAGTAATTTTATGTATAATTAATAATTGTATAGATAATTATGATATTCAATTATAATTGATAATTGTACGTATAATTATAATATAATTCATAACAAAAATATGAATTATAGTTGTCTATACACACAGAAATATTCTGCAAAATGTGCAAAATAGTTAAATATGTAAAAATGTTAAGTAAGCTAAGAAGGATATTCCTCCAAATGATATTTACTCAACAATATCATCTTAGCTCACTATTTCTGTTAAAAACTTATATGAAAAAATCTAATTTATATGGATGATTAGTTTGTTTGATTTAAACCTAAAACTAATGTGCATAAGTTTTTATGACCACTGTAAGTTTTTATTTCTGAGGAGGAATTCTAATATAGAGAAGGAAATAAACAACAGGCAAGCAGAACAAATAAGGTTTAATTGCTATGAGGTTAGTTGGGGGGGGTGACTTAACCTTTCTTTTCTATTTCTGTTTGTCAGTGTAGCCATACGAAACCAGTCTTGAAGCATTTGAATTTTGTGCAAAAGCTACATTGGCAGGAGTTAGGGAAATGGGTTTTTGAAATGATGGGGTTAAAGAAAGAACGATAGAAAGAAAGAGAGATAGAAAGAAAGAAAGAGAGATATAAAGAAAGTGATGAGGTTAAAGAAAGAAAGATAAAAAGAGAGATATAAAGAAAGTGATGGGGTTAAAGAAAGAAAGATAGAAAGAAAGAAAGATAGAAAGAAAGAAAGATAGAAAGAGAGATATAAAGAAAGTGATGGGGTTAAAGAAAGAAAGATAGAAAGAAAGATAGAAAGAAAGAAAGATAGAAAGAGAGATATAAAGAAAGGGAGATATTTTGGTATGAAAGCAAAGCCCGAAAACTGACCAGGAGTGAAAAAGAAAAAGAAGAAGAAAAGCAAGAAGGGTTGACTGCAGCAGTGAAATGATCAGTGTAAAGGGTTAGGGTTAGAATATTTGTTTGGGTTTTTTTTTAAGAATTTTTTCTTTTTTTTTTGTGAAGAGGTGAGAATTGATTCTTGGCAAAACAAGAAGAGTGAGGGTTAGGGTTAGTTTTAGAATATAATTAGAAAGAAGAAAAAGAAGAAAACAAAAAACAGAGGGAATAAAAGAAAGATGAAATAGAAGAAAAAGAATTAGAAAGAAAAGAAAAAGAAAAAGTAGAAGAAGAAAAAGAAGTAAAAAAGATAAAAGAAAAAAAATTACAGGAAATGAAAAAATAAATCTAAAAAAAAAGACAATTTTTTAAAGAATAAAAAAAAGAAAAAATATAAAAGTTGAGCAAAAAAAAAAAGAAAAAATATTTAAAAAGAATGTGAAGGATATCTACATGCATATATACATACATAAATCTAGTATATATCTGTATAATTCTATATATAAAGAAAAATAGAAAAAGAAAGAAAGAAACAGAGAAAGAAAGAAAAAGAAAAATGAGAAAAGTCTGTTCCGTTGTGTTTGCTCAAGTCAGCAACTCACTCTAATCCATTCATCTGAAATAAATCAAAATAAAAAAAAAACAATATAATAAATTATTAAAATAATGTAAACAATTAAAGGTGAAACAGAAAGGAAAAACTTATTCAGAAAGATATCATGAATCAAAGACTGATATTCCTTATTTAAATAATATAAATTGTTTAACTCAGTCTTACTGAATAGCATTTTGCCAACATTTCAGGGTTTGGATCAAATCCAGAGCTAACACACGTTCTATCTTTCCCTAGAACTTTTATTTTCAAAAACACCCTTTTTATTTTTTGCATTGATTCAGGACAGTTAAAAAAACCTCTTGGACAATGCTAGAATCCATGGATCACAGGAAATTTCTTATTCCAATCTATATCATTCTTATTTATATTTTGAGTTTCAAGAAATGCTAGAATAGATATAATATGAATCTCTTTTTTGGAAATGGATCATTGTGCACTTGAAATTGTAAATCCATGAAAAACTAAAACAAAACAAAAAAATGATTTGAGTTACAAATCCATATCTAATACAAATCAAATACTCTTGTATACATAATTAAGAGTTCCCAAAATAATTATATAAAGCTATATAAATTTGGGATAACACATGCTGGAACTGAGAAATAGGGACACAACACTTTACAAAATAATTTGGATATATTGTACTATGAAGGAATTTAACCCAAGGCTCTTATAATTAATTTTGAACACAAGAAATCAGAAGACTTTAGTCACAACTTTATCAGTCAATAAAATATATGCTTAAAGCATTAATGGATCATTTAAGTGCTATGAGATAATTACAGTAAGAAACAATTATAAGGACTATTATTATTATGATAATAATGATAATACTTATTTTTTCATATTTCCCTTTCAATATCTAATTAGATTCTTTAATCAAGGTTTTAAAAAACATAATATTTTTAATAACATATAAGTTGTCTGTTTAAAAAGAATAAAAATACAAACAGATCCATTATATAATATAATCTCAAGAAAAAATATTCCAATTGAAAATTAAAATAGAGTCTTGATAAGAGATTCTCAAATTATTAAATCAAGAATTAATATGTTGTCATTCATAAGTAAGTATACTAATCTGGCATCATTATTTAACTAAATTCCTGGTACACCATTCTATAATTATTTGTGAAACATTATGTCAAACATTAGAGAATGAGACATTATAAAGAGTATGCTATTATCAAATATATTAATATAGAAACCTGTCCTGTATCATACATCTTCAAAAAGTGTTGTTAGATTTGCTGGAAATTAAAATGCAAAGATATCTTTAACCTTCAATCATTTCATATTTTATATATCGAATTAAACAAGTAAAGATTTCATTTTGACTCTGACCCTTTTACCTTTTTATTAATGAGTTTTTGCTTCATAGAAATTAAACAATGAGAGGAAATATTTCTAAATCTTCATAAAAAATACTTAAACAAACAATCAAAAAATTATAACAATAACATAAAGGAAAAATACTTGGTTAATAAGGTTGTAGCATTTTTATTTCACACACACAAAAAAAAACATCATTGTTGGGATTTGTTTAAATTGATTTTCCCCTCTAAAACATTTCATTAAGACATTCATTAAATAAATAGTGGTCATTTTTTGGTATTAATGCTATCAATTAGATTTTTACAAAAATGAAAAACACACACATGCACAAAAAAAAGGAATTAATCTTTTAGACGTTTGTATTGTACAATCATAACACATATTTTTTAGAGATTGTAAGATTCTCTCTTGGTTTTATTTCTTATACTACTGCTAAGAATTCATAGAAAACCTCTCTTAAGGAAGCTTATATAGTAATAAATAGTTATTTAAGAATCAATCAATAAATAAAATAACTTATGCACTAAAATCAGTCATGTTTTCTCTGGGTAAAATATTTTACAATATAATTTTTTTTATTCACATCTGCCCATAAATAACCACTTATCATTAAATATTTCAGCTTTGCTTGCCTTTGTGAACTTGCTTGATCTGTATTCTCCTGGAATTTTGCTTGAAACTTATGGAATAATTTTGTTTTTACACAAATTTGCTGATAAAATAAACTTCTCAGTGGATATTACACATTTTATTTTTTTTAATCTAAAAACGCCTTCCAAGTTACCCTTTTAAATAAATCCAAAATATGTATTTCAGAATAATTAAACAAAAAAATGTTTTCTATAAACCTGTTATATCCTATATGGTACAAACGTAGTATATTTAGAGTGGTAAGGCATGAGCAAAGTATAAGTAGGAGTATATATAGCAGGTTTATTTGTATGTACATACAAATAAGTCAAAAGGATTAGTAAAAATACAGGTGAGCCAGTTCGATCCTGCAGAAGGATTTGCTTGAATCAAAAGTTCTTAAAAGTACAAGAAAAATGAGACTTCAGTTTGTGAAATGAACAATACCTTCCACATTTTGGCCAAGTTTCAGAAAAATTGAGCAGATGGATCAAAAGTTATAGGCCGAAAAAGGATATTTTTGGCTGTTTTGGGGCATTTTTACCCCCTGGGGGGCTAACGAGATTTTTTTTCAAAAATCGGAGAATGTCACTTTCTAACCTGACCGAAGTTACAAGTTCATGCAAAATTTCAGAAAAATTGAACGGATGGTTGCAGAGAAAAACACGAACGCGACGAACAGGCCTCAAAACATAGGTTCCCCTCATTAAATATCGGGGTACCAAAAATAGTTCTACAAATTATCAAGCCTCATCCCAAGGATTGTGAATATACCAATAATAAGGATAAGGACAACAGTCCAAAAAATAGTTGTACGAATGATATGATGATGTCACTAATGTAGGATGAAATAAATGTGTATCCGAGTGTGTTTTGTAAAAAACAAACCTCAACAGTGGATGTGGCAGATGATGACAACAATGACACAACAGCACAGAAGGCGGTTAAAGGCTGCAACAGAGGTTGGCCTCCAGTCGTTGAGGTTTTCCATGCCATTGGAACATGGCCCTCCTCTGCCAAGGGCCCACCCATGTGGTGGCTGCAGGTGCATCAGTCTCCCTCACGTTAAAAGACATCATGCACTGGCATCCTTCCGAAAGGGAAGCCAACCTACAATCGGGTCTAGGATCGGCCTCTAAGAAGCACGATCTACCAATCGCACTGCAACAGTTAATCATCTGAATGCCCGCAGGGACCAAGACGGGAGAGAGTCATAGTCGACCACGACAGACCGCCAATGATGAGGTGTGTGTGTATGTGCGCTTAGAGACATGGAAGTAGTCAGCAGACATGACAATTAAATATTTGTTAACTAAATCTCTTTCAATACAAGAACCAAATAAATACATACAACTATAGGCTTCTTATATTTTTACCCTTGAGATACAAATTCATGAATTTAATACAAAGCATTCCTAAAAAGGGCCCTTGTATTTAAAAAACAAAACAAGGAAAGTAGTATCACTAAGCCCATTGGGAAAATGACGAAACTAAAAAAAACTCTAGGCTAATAAAAAATATTTCCTATTATAGTCTGGAAAAAAATTGCGTTGCCCTTATTTAAATCTAGTGGGTTCAGAGTGTAGTTTAGGGTCTTCTAAATATGGTTCAGCTTGTCAACAAAAATATAACTCACTTAGATTTTTGTTAACATGCAGAACAATGTTTAGGTGACCTCAAACTACACCCAAAAAGAATTGAACTTTAGTGGGTTCAGAAAATAGTTTAGGGTCCCCTAAACACAGTTCTGCATATTGACAAAAATTTAACTCACTTGGACTTTTATTAACATGCAGAACCGTGTTTAAGGAACCCTTAAGCTACACTCTGAACACACTAATGCTTTTTAATACCAAATTCATTTCTCATGCTTTTTTCTACTAAAGACGGTTCTGCATGTTAACAAAAATATAACTCAGACTTCTGTTAACATGCAAAACAGTGTTTAAGGAACCCTAAGCTACAATCTGAACCCACTAAAGTTAAATTCTCATTGAGTCTAGCTTGGAACCTTCTAAACACTGTTCTGCATGTTAACAAAAGTCTAAGTGAGTTATATTTGTTAACCTGCAGAAACATGTTTAGAGGTCCCTAAGCTACAGTCTGAACCCACTGAAGCTAATTTCTCTTTAGGTGCAAGGGCAACACCATTTTTTCCTGGACTGTTAGCTAGGCATTGGCCAGAGAAACAATAACCAAAACAGCAGAAATAGAATAAAATACACCCCAAACTAAAATCAACTATAAAAGCCAGAGGGATCCTTTATTTACTCGCAAACGGTGGGTATAAATGCCCTCCTCTTTCTATTAACAAAATTAAGGAAAAAGTTGACATGTACCCAATACTCAGACACGAGTGGGAGCTGGCCATAAATTTATTATAAGCAAAAAAAAAAAAGCAGTGAGAAGAGACAAGAGAAAAGCAAAATGTCAAAACTATTCTTAAATCTTTTGATGCTGACAAAGTAAAATTACCAACTAGTCACTCAGAGCTGTTCCATTAGAGGACCATATAAAGGCTGAAATATGGGTGTGTCTTCTTTGAGGTCACCAAGGCCATTATAACAGCCCTTTTATGGTCCAAAGGGTGAACATAACTTTCTATTAGCATTCAAAGCCATATAATTTTAATTTGTAATTAATACTGGTTAAATAACCATATCTAGATCTATTGTTATTTTTTTAGGGGGGGTGAGGAGTTTGAGATAGATAAAACATGGTTTTTGTTTATAGATTCTTTTTATTATTTATTTAATAAAGTAAACACTGGATCATTAGTATCAGCAAAAATAGTTTAACCTAAATCCTCATAGTGTTACCATAAGGTCACACCATTTATAAATTCTAAAAAACCTATAACTTGTTTATTAGACCTAGCAGGGGTGTAAGGATGGTACCATATGTTCACCTGTTATAACTAGGGCTATGACATTATGCTTTTATTAAGGAATCTGTTTGTCACATCTCTAGTCATTAGTACTGTGACTAAAATATTTTTAATGAAAATATGTTGACGCAGTCCTACTAATAAGTATACAGAATTAAAAGAAATGGTAAAATTGCAAAATAGTTGAATAATGACAATATTATTCTTTAATAAAAGCATATTGCCACAGCCCTAGTTATAACTAGAGTAGTATTATGTGATATTTGTTCATAATTTCACAATTTTATTATGATAACATAACTCTTAAAAAAAGATTATCTCTAAATTAATTCATTCAGAATTAAGGTTAAAAAAATCTTAACTAGAAAAAAGAGAGAGAGAGAGAGAGAAAGTATATATATATTTAGAGAGAGAGAGAGAGAAAGAGACAATATTTAGACTAAGAAGACTATTGTCCTCATCTTTATTACTATGGAGGCAAACACATGCAATGCTCTGACCAACCTATATACAACACCTAACCTTAGGTGCATGCAATATTTTTTGCTGATTGTGCTCTGCCCTTTATACATGCAACAATGAGCACACCCTGCTCTGCCTGATGAACACACACTGCTCTGCCTGATAAACACACAATGCTTTTACTGATGCGCGCTCCCCTTTTTTACAGATATTTCTAATTTAACTTAAGTAATTGTGGCACTTATGAATCAAGTATTTCATCCATTAGATTATATTTCTTTTATTGTTTTACGAAACATGACTGCATACAAAGCAAAAAAAAAAACACACACACAACTCAAAAGTTCCAAACCAAAAGTACTTGGATCCCTCAAAGGTGTGAGGCAATATTCCAAAAAATGTTCTATATAACTTTTATTGATTTACAAGATTTGGAGCCTTACATAACAAAATTACTAAGTAATCAATCAGAGCAGTTAAAGGAAAATATGAGGGTCAAAATATTTGTGTATCTCCTTTGGCCTTATGTCATCAGAGTCCAAAGGTTAAGGTGACAGGGTTTGAAAAGATCTGCAAATTAGAAATCACATTGGCTAAAAGTCTGCATGCATGGTATGTTCACAAAATCACTATGCACCTTTTATTGCCTTGAAGCAAACAGACATAATATGACTTTTTTTCAAATACAAATTTTTATAAAATTTAACAATAAAATCTATTCAGTCTTTTTCAAATACAAATTTTTATAAAAT
>JAUZSX010002221.1:0-40897 GCA_034780655.1 Idiosepius hallami
GTTGTTTTTAAATTCATATTTGTTTTTTTGTTTGTTTGTTGTTTTTAAATTCATATTTGTTTTTTTGTTTGTTTGTTGTTTTTAAATTCATATTTGTTTTTTTGTTTGTTTGTTTTGTTGCTTGCTTTGATTTCTATCTGCATCTTTGCTTTTAATGTTTGTTTGCATTTTTGTTTATTTTGTTGCTTGTTTTATTTTCATTTTTTTCTTTGCTTTTTTAGTTTGTTTGTTTGTTTGAACTTTTATTTGTCTGTTTCTTTGTTTTTTTTCTTTTTGTGTGTTTCATTTAATTTTTGTTCATTGTTTGTTTGTTTTATTATTCTTTATTTGTATATATCTTATTAGTTTTTGTTTTAATTTTTATTCATTTGTTTGTTTGTTTGTTTGTTTGTTTTATGCTTTGTTTGTTTTTTATGCTTGTTTAAAACCTTATTTGTTTTTTGCTTTAATTTTTATTCATTTGTTTGTTTGTTTGTTTGTTTTATGCTTTGTTTGTTTGTTTGTTTTATGCTTGTTTAAAACCTTATTTGTCTTTTATTTTAATTTTTATTCATTTGTTTGTTTGTTTGTTTTATGCTTTGTTTGTTTGATTGTTTTATGCTTGTTTAAAACCTTATTTGTCTTTTGTTTTAATTTTTATTCAATTGTTTGTTTGTTTGTTTGTTTGTTTTTTGCTTCTTTGTTAAAATTTTTATTTGTTTTTTGTTTCTTTACTTCTTTGTTTAAATTCTCGTTTGTTTTTTTTCTTTTTTGCCTTGTTTAAATTCTTTTTTGTTTGCTTGTTTGTTAGTTTAATTAATTGCTTCTTTATTTTCTTGAATTCATTTTTTTTTTGTATTCTTGTTTGTTTTTGATTGTTTGATTGCTTCTTTGTTTGAATTCTTATTTGTTTGTTTTGTTTTTTGTTTGTTTTTACTTGTTTGTTCGTTAGCTTACGAATATTTTTTATTTTCTGTTATTTTTCCTCTAATTTTTTTTGTTTGTTTGTTTTATAAAACAATTCCACTTTCATCTCGAAATAGACTCATAATAACAATACATTCTTTGGTTCGTTTAAAACAATTCTTGTTCAGCACTTTTAAATTTTATTGGATTTTATTTGATTAAAACCTTCACTTCCATCCTTCATAATAAATGCAAGTTGCATAATGCTGCCCTTCCCTTCCCTGCCCGGCTCGGCTCAGCCCTTACATCATCATATCAAAAGATTTCTCTACTCTTCCCAGATATCGGGTTTTATTTAACGGCATATCAACCTTTCCATCAGCAGCGACGGTTAAGCATTAGTAAAAGCTCGTGCTATGAAATCGTATTACGCGAGTTCAAATCCCAGTCAAAAACCATAACTTTCACTTTAGCAGCCTCGGGCAGATGGGGCTCATTAACTTGGGAGAGCAGCTCATCGAGGTGAAGGGTAACACCGAATATAAAAAGCCCGGATAAGAGCACGTAAAAATGGCCCTGAGCCAAACTTTGGTTGTTGCTCACCAAGTAAATATAATAATGAAGATTATAATTTTTTTTTTTATTTCTAAAAAAAAAAAAAAAAAAAAAGAGTGATTTAAATAAAAAGGATGTACTTACACTTGTGTCATTAGTTGCTGGTTTTCCCTCTGTTGGTTTTTTTTCGGGTTTCACTGGGGGACAAATAATTCCTTCCAAAGTTAAAAGAAGGACAAATATGGAGACTATTAAATACATTGTGTTGGTTTTCTGAAAATAGAAAAATAAAAAACAAAATAGAACTAGTGATGTTAAAAAAAGTCATGTCTTTCGTGATAACCAATTCAAAATTTTTACAATTATTATTGCCACAATTAGAAATGTACTCAATAATAGCCAGACTTTGTACAGCTACAGATATTGCCATTCACACCTTTCCAGTGTTTATTTGGGGGGAAAAACCCAGAAAACATGAATGCTATTTTCTTTAAAAACTACAAGAATCCAAAAAAAGATTTAAGTCTGAAATAACATGAGTTTACATTATTTGGCCTTTCTCATCTTGATGGTTACATGACTTTATAGTAAATGTCTCTTTTGGTATTCTTCAGGTACCACTTTTCAATTTGAAGAACCATTGAATAAAACCTGGAATTCTGCAGAGAATTGTAAACTACCCAATATTTTTTTAATAGAAGTTAATTCTGATAAGACAGGGTAGAATTCTAGCCAAAATCTTGAGAACTCTAAAACACAAATCAGGTCTACAAACATTTAACAGCCTCAGCCATTAGGATGAAAGTCACAAATAATCTAGATACAGTGGGTCCTGTTGTATGAGACCCCACCTACTGTCATCAAAAACTAGTGTTATTTTGGTGGGCTGTGAGTCTTCAGCCTAGTTTAGTGCTTTTGAAGCCTATGTAGTTGATATTTTTGGAGCAGCATTCCTCATGGAAACATTTAAATTGGTAAACTATACTGATTAGATTTTTAGTTTTGTATTTTTTGTAGTATGTTATTTACATTTTTGTATCATGTTTTTTTTATGTATCTTTTGATAATGTTTCCTTTAATATTGTTGTGATTCAGGCAGTCCACATTATCACTTAAACAAAATTTGATTGCCAAGACAATAATAAAATATTTTGCAGCCTTTGAATATCAAATATATTATCTCAACAATGATTGTGAAATTTAAGGAAAAGAAATTTATTATATATTCAAATGATGATGCAATTTTTTTGTTTTATTCTTGGTGATACTTGCTGCTCCTTATTATTACCACTGAAGGAAAATAAGAAAACAACACCTGTTTCAACTTATCGAGCTCTTAACTTATCTACGGTTATAAGGATAAGTGGCAAGAAAATTGGTTAACTAGTTTCAAGATAAGAATTGAATATTGTCTGTTTCGAACAAATTCTCACGGTGGTCAATGAATTAAAATCATTCCCTTTAAAAAATTGAAAAATTATAGAATGAATACAATATTATGGATTTATTTTCAGCCAAAGTTTTAACACTATAACACATGAAATAGGAATTTAAAAATGATTGAATTTAGCAAATCATAAAAAAAAAATCAATTCATCTTTTTACTTATTTAAAAAATGAATAAACAATACATTTTTTTTGCTCACCTGGGAAGTTGGGACCCTGAACATCCCACTCTGACTCCTACATACTTTTACCCATGATTTTAAAAAAGTTCTTGAGCAGAGTAGTCACCAGTCAATCAAATCCTCCCCAAGGGATTGGCTGCAAAGAGGCCTGCTCAAGTGCAATTATCAAGTATGTCATTGTTATACACTCTAATGCATACATTCTGACTTGGGTCACTTCATTTTGCCTGCACATCAAATTTTTGTTTAATGTCTGTAGCTGACTACTTATGGTTAAGCCAATATGAATAGATCACCTGCTGCACAACCTCTATATGTGGTATAAATGTAAAAGATTGGGGAAGGGAATCAATTGGATTTTCTGCTTGAGAGCCCATAACACTTTCAGTCAGCCCATTCTTAAGCTTGTGTCAAGTGATCTACTTCTTAAAACTTTTTAACCAGTAATCCATCTAAGTGAAAAATCATAGGCAGGCAGGACGTATCAGTGTATTAATACAATTCTCAGCTATTCAACAAGTCTTAGCATGGACTTACAGCCTAAATCAGAACCACATTTGCCACTGAATATGACCTTCTGTCACATAACTTTTATTATGCTGGTTAAATGACCAACTCAAGAGAGAATAAAGTTGGCTTGGTGACCTTATACTATTCTATGAATGAGGTCTAACCAACTGGAGTTAGGTTAATTTTTGTAAGCCTTAGACTAGGTTTTAGAAGAAATAAATAAGAATTAGAATATTTGAATGACAAGTAAGATCAAAGGTAATTTATTTAATAAAAAACAAGAGTTTTTTTGGTTATTTTGATAAAGCACAAAGGAATTTGAAAGAGAAAGAGAAATTTTAGCTGTTGTTCCCAGCTGTGACTTGAACTGAATTCCAGTTCCCATGTTCTATTAACAGAAGAGGTTATTGCATTTAATAATAGGCAATAAAAGCTGTGGCTGCTCAACTCTCTTCAGTTATCTACATTGTAAAGGCAACAAGCATAGAAAATGATAGAGAATTAGTTTAAACATATGGTGTTTACTTTAAGCAAATTATCACATTATCAATTTATTAAAATCATTCTCATCACAGAATTCAAAACCATTAAAAATTGTAAAAATCTTCAAGAAAACCTTAAAAATTGTTGAAAAAAAATCATTTTGTGTTTTGAATAAATGTCTTGCTGTAAAAAAATGCCACTGGTAATCCTAAAGTAATGTCTTGTTATCAACGGGTGGTGATGATTACTCTGCCTAGGAATAGAAAAGGTTATGGGATGGATGTAAAATGGAGGCATTATATAAGCCTTTCAAGAAAGAAATATCCAAGACCTAAACCAAATAAGAATTTCAATAATTCTGAATCACCAAGTGGACATACAACTCAGGCCAAAACTTTTGCAACACCATAAAAAATATAAATTATTGATAACAAAACACATCTTTTTTGTCTTTACCATTTTAAAACAAATAATTCAAAGTATTTCAAAGTAAAAAAAAAATTATGATGTATGAACAATTTTGATGTTAAATTCATTACTTAAAGTATCTTCCTCTTTTTTTAAATTTTATTCAGTTCGGCATAACCTCAATTAGTGATTAAAAATCATTGACTTCAAATAGAAGTCAATGATTTTTGTGGGACAGCTCCAAATTCAATTTTTGTTGGAGCAGCTTCAAAAATATCTAAAACTATAAACTTGTAAAAAGTGTTGCAAAACTTTCAGTTAAAACCACACATTAGCCTAAGTCTTTTGTACAATCAAATTTGAATAGCATTGGTTTGGTATCCATAGCATTTCAACCTTTTCAGTCAATTGATGTCAAGAATAATTAGTATTTAATGAACATCTTTCTTTCATCTTTGAATAACAATAGTTGCACTATTTATTACATTGCTAGGGTCAGTGAAGGATTCATACTTTCTCTTATTAGCCCCAAAAATGAATGGAACAACCTGATCTTCCAACATATTTTTCTACAAGTTTCTTCCATTAATTGTTTCTCTAAAAGTTTGATGAACAGATTTTTTTAAAATTTAACTTAAAATAATGAATTTATTTCAGATCAGAATCATTAATAAAAATATAACACCGAGTGGAGACTGAGAAAAAAAGCCAGGGTAACACCTGTACCAATGAAAAATGAATGACTTGTCACTGTTTTATATTGATATTAAAACCTATAATATTTACATTACAAACTATCTACGTTCTTGTAGCCATTAACTAGATCAATATCTGTCCATATGGTGACAGTTAAAAAGTACTAAAGATTACGATAAAATCCAAAAATCTTTTATTTTCCAAGCAGTCTATTTTCCTTTTATACAAACAACAATTAGTTCATTTTATATTTAAGGGTGGAATGTTTTTATTATACTCATCATTAGATTTGTCTCTAGTAGAATTCATTGTAGATAACAGATGAATCTATGAAAGAATAAAATATAGATACACAAGAATAAAGGCTAAATTGCAAAGTTTTTGTCACAAACTTGGAGAACCAAAGCGACACAGAACATTCTATCACTGCCAATTACCAAATGTTTTATGGCTATTCAATATTTTCAATTATTTTTTAATGCATTTTCTTTGCTGTTTTTGTTGCAATATTTAACCTATAACTGGAACAATTAAAAAGGCTTATACCTTTTCCAAATTGAAAACTGCTGAACAGAATGACTCCCAATTCAAAGTCCAAGCACTTATCAACAGGACTAAATTGTATTCAGTTTTAAGATTATTTAATTTATTGATAAATATTATTTTGGTAATATATGTCAGAAAGCTTTTGCACAGACAAAACTATTTTTTAGCAGCAGGATCATTCCATGTCAAAACACCAGCAAAACATCTGCACCCACTGATATTAAATTACTTGAAAATTGGCATAAATATTCCTTTGATGAAAAATAATTCATCAAATTAATTTTTTTTTTTTTAAATTCAATCAGGAATAATTTTTTTGAATTTCATTTTTAATGCTATTTACCAAAACTCTCTACAGCAACAACCACCACAATCACAACACCAGTAAACAACTTTCTATTCTCAGCATTAAACTACCAGCATTTTTCAATAAAAATTTCTCTTATTGATTCTATCTTTCAACATTAGTATTCATCATTAGATTAATCATAAATTTCTATTCCACTTAGGACTTTTATTAGAGAGTCCGAGAATACTTGATTATTTTCAACATCAAACAAGGTTTAGGTTTCTGTTTCAATGAAATAATTCCTTTCGTATTAATTCTCATTGTGAAATCTTTTTCCTAGCTTATATCAACCATGACCGTTTGACATGTGGTGAATTCAAGAGCTGACTGAACCAATTCAAAGTGGTCATAGATACAGATACAAGCATGACTAGGAATATTTTACAGAACCTAAATAAATATATAGTAGATATTGAAAACTTGGAATTTAAATAATATCTATAAGAAGCATTGAGAATCCATGTATTAATTCATTTTGCAGACGTTTGTCCTCATCTTTTATAGTTGTTGTTTCACTATGTTTCAACCAACTTGGCTTTCAACAGGTGATTGACTGTGACCCGAGATAGGAACTCTGAAGGCTTGGAACCATATCCTTAGCAACCACTGCCTTCCATAGTTGTTATCTGTTGCCCCACATTTTTGACCAACTAGCCCTCTGGCTTGTTTGGTTATTTTTAGACAATGCTCACAAAGAACTGTAGAGACTCCAGACACCTATCCGCTGTGCCAGTGTGCCATGGGCCCTGTAGGGCAATCAGTGTTGGATTTTTCAATCTTAAATCCAATTATTTATCTCTATTTTTAAAGCTTTGAGAAGTTGTTAAATACACACATGAAGAAAATTTGGAGATATTAAATATACTTTAAATAAAAAAATTGTATATATGAAGTCAGAAGAAAATATCAAGGAAAAACTTAAAGTTGATGAGAAAAGAGTATAGTGTTTTAGGGCTTGATTTTTTCCTATTCAAAGCTTTTTAATAATGATCAAAGAATATCTGAACCATAACATTGAAAATAAATTTCAAACTAAACCCAATGGTTTCCAAAGATGTATTTTCATAACTGAGTATTGAAGCCTAGACTTTAGAAGAGAGAAAGAGGAGGAAAAAGATTTTTAAAAAAATGAAAAAAAAACAAAACACTACAAACCTAACATCTGTCAGTTTGTATATACAAAAACAAGGAAGTGGTTAAAGAGGATTGGTTTGAAAGATATGAACTCAAATAAGAATTGAGAAATTTAAAGAGAGAAAATTCAGTAAAATTCTCCTTACAATAGAGCTTAGGTAGATGTCCAAACCTTTTGAATAGAAATATAACAAGCTACAAAGTGGTGTTCTAACATGTCTGGAAGAAGTTATATTTTCAGAAGAAAACTTAAAAGATTATTAAAAATTTTTTAAGGAATGGAAGAGGATTATTTTGACTGAAATACTATTTTTTTGACATTATTAAAAAAAAAAGGTAATGTAGCTGAAACAATAAAAGGTAAAAATAAAAAATAACTCTCGACTCCCAAAACCATTGCAAAGAAAACTTAAAGATATTAATATAAATTTTGTTATAAAGTAATGCATGAAGAGACATCAACATTAATTTCCCTTATTTTCCCTATGGTTTCAATAATGTAACTAACTTTAAACAATTCATTTAAAAAACAAAATAAAGTGTGGATATGAAAATGGTTTATAGCACAAAATTACTATAAAACTTGATATGCTATTAACAAAAAAAAAAGGAGTCAAATCCAATCTGAAGCATTAAAAAATTTCAAACCCACATATAGAATATTTGACAAAAAGCATCATTTTCCTGTCCAGATATGTAACAAGTAGGAAAATGCTGAGGAATGTTGTCTAGGCAATTATGTAAATTTAAACTGTAATTAAAATTTTAAAATTAAATCAACCTGGATTGAGGATGACAATCCTTGGTCGGCACTCAGAGTTTCCTGCGCAATCCAACAAAAATTGCACACTTTTCCTCTCTTTTGCCAATCCTATTTCAATGTGCCCCTGGGAAAAGACAATCACGGAGAAGCCATTTGGAACAGTGATGAGGCAATTGTACTGTGGATTCACTGTACGCAGATTTGAATAATCTTGATTGTTCCATCATGCTCACTTGTGAATCTCCATTCCTCTTGACCTAGGGTTTAAATAGTGAGGGTGGATGGGCCTCTCTAAGCTGTGGTAGGCAATCTGTCTTGTAATATTGTCACGATAAAAACCACACTGATAACCCTAGCATAGCATCAAGTATTCAGCTATCTCCCTTTATTAGGATATACATGTAACTGGGGACCGCTTAAAAAATTCAAATTCCCAGTGAACTCGACGTTGTATCATATATGGTCAGTGGTTGAGACGGCTCAACCTGTAAAGGTATTACTATTAAGTCGATTGCACACAAACACACATAAGACAATCAACAGTCATAAGGGTATATTTTTACTTGATTGCGCACAAACCTAAGTTAGACACAAGGCCAGTTTTCCGTGCTCATTATATCCCTAAGCTCTGGTAATCAGTGTTGCTTTTCACCTAGATGAGTTAGTCTCATTGAGTTGAAGGGACTCATCAACCCAAGTTTTTTAAATCAGATGAGTCATTCTACAGACTAATAAGCCTAATCTGCTCAAGACAGCTGAAAATGAATGTTTGTTTTTTAACTTCATACCAACCCAGAGCAGGAGTTGGCAACTCTTGCTGGCATGCAAGAGCTCCAATCCTACCATTCATACTTGATTTAACCAATTTTTCCTTTAGCGTTATTTGTGAGTACAGTGCAGTGCAGTTGCATCTCTAATAAATAATTTACTATTACAAGTGACCTTAAAACCAGATTGGAAGTGGTTTAAACAGGGATTGATTGGTTTTACAACATATCAACCTCTCGGTCATTAAACTCGAGATCAATGTTTTTTTTTTCTTATCAAGTATCTTTTTGTTCCTTGGATTGTTTTTTTGGAATACAGAAGTTTTACTATTTAATGTTCATCGTGTGTGTTCAGTGATTGAGCCAGCTAAACCTGCAGAGGTCAGTAGTTTGCTAACACACACACTATTTAATCCATAGCTGGAGCGAGTAAGAGGATTTATATTTTGACCCAAGGATATTAACCTGAATGTGAACATAATGGAACAACTGAACTCACACATTATGATTCCTAAGTCTTACTGCCTATCGACTGTCCCAAGTGGATTTTCCATTTAAGAAAGGAAGAATAATCTCTATGTCTCTGCCTTAAGTTTCTCCATTCTTCTTAAATAAGATTGGTGTTTTGATTTCAACCGCAAACAAAATTTATTTTCATTAACAAGATAATTGCCATTTCTACTTATTCCAAATTTCTCTCAAAAGAGAAGTAATAGTTTCTTGCTTGTTTTAAACATCTGTATCCACCCCTACAAAAAAGGGGGTCACCACAGATCTGTGTTCATCTCAATATGCATTCAGGAGTGACTTGGTGACACCCTTGATATATATCATTTGTTGATATGCAAAAAAAAAGTTGTTAGAGATTTTCCCAGTTTTGGCATGTTCCCACAAAATGGTTGCCCACGACAGGCCTTAAGATGACTGAAACAATGCACCTAAGAGAAGCAGTTCATCAGAATATGAACCTTAACATCCATAAAACCAAGTGGAATGTGGTTAACTTTCTTTTTTTCTTTATCCTAGTGCTACTTTAAAAAGTACTTTAAAGAATCCAAGCCTTGATAAAATGTGTGGGGGAGACAAAGCTTTTAGAATGAGAACAAAGCTTTGTACAGCTGAATGTTGTAGAACCACTCAGCTTTCTGACTTTACCCAGAATTTACAATATTCTTCCCCTATTTATAATCATCTATTCTTAGCTATAATTGTCTCTTTTTTGGCCTGGTCTTGCTGGTGTTATGTCATCATTCTGATGAATCAGGTGTTGAATAATAATCATAGTTTTAGTCATACTACCAGTTTTTATCTTCTGGCCTTCGTCAAAGATAAAAGATGAAGATAAAAGTTTACAAAGAAACTAATACATAGATTAAAAAGGCTCATAAGTATTTCCAAATAAATACAATATGAAATTCTTATAAACTTTTTTTGTAATTGGTTAAAAGAAGACAAATCTTGATTATCTGACTTTATTAGATAAGTCTTGATTATGATCCCTAGGCCATATTGATTAGAGGTTCTGGTAGTTTGTTTAGAAGTTTAAAATGACATTTATCTGGATCAGAGGTACTAGATCCAATCAATTAAAACATTTTAAAGGTAAGAAATAAATTACGCCTTGAGGCTCTTTTAACCAACATCTCATCAGGTGAAAATCATTGGTCAAAAACTGTAGCAGTGAAAAAGAAAAAGAAAATGGCCAGCAGGGAGAATATACACCAAAACAGCACAATAAAGTGAATAATGTTGCAATTAAAATGAATTGACATGGAGGAGGCACATGTAAAATTTAATTAATTGAGGGAGGGTAAATAAAATAATTAAATTTACACATCAACATTAATTAAAATCCCCCAACAATTCGAGAGTTTTCACAAACTCTTTTTGCCGGCACAAGGAGGGGTTCCTAAAAGAAATAAAGATAGATTCCTAAAACATGAAATGATTCTTGAAATCTGCTCTATGAAGAATCGAAAACAATTTATTATAATAAGATTTTGCATTGGCAGGGTTTTCAACCAAATATTGCTACATTAAATTGCTTTTTTTCAGACACCTGTCTTTTAAACATGCGCTAAGGTCTTTAGCGTAAAATAAAGACGAATGATTAAGAAGAAATCTTGTGTAAAAATTATTTGCTAAAATGTTTTTTTTAATAAAAAATTTTGAAAGTGAAAATATATCATTATTTGATTCCAGACGATTTTTAATGGTTTTTCTAAGTAAAAAATAGTGTTGTGCTTTGAACACCATTTTTCAAAATTTCTAAAAAAAAATCGTTTTTTTACTCAATTTGAAAAAAATATTTTTTTTAGTGATTATCTGGGTGCATTTTTGTTTAATCTAAAAATCCTTTCTTTCTTAGACTTATTTTTTTAAAAACATTTTTTATGAACACCTCACCTCCTCCCATGAATTAAAATTATTTCTAAAATTGAAAATATGGTGTATGCATTAAACTTTTTACATTTATAAAATATAGATTGGAAAATATTATTACAGTTTGACTTTTTATTGTACGACTTCTGAATTTTTTGGTCAGGACAGCAAAGTATTTTGTTAAAAAAAACTATAGTATTAATGGTCTTTTCAAAAAAAATTTTTACTTCATATTTTTTTTTGTATTTTTGCTGCACATTTTGCAGTAAAAAAATTAGTTAAAATAATAATCAATAATTTTGAACATTATTAATGATTTTTAAAAATTCATTTTTAAAATATTTATAACATTGTATGCTGTAAATTCAAAATAGTTTTAGACAACTTGAATTTGACTACATACATTTTCTTTTGTACATATTTATTTAAAATATTTAATTTTTTTAAATATTAATTAACAATCAGACATTTTTAATATAGTAATCTAAAGAAACTTATTTATGCAAATTTAATTCTTTGAAACCGAAAATTAGTTACTGTTTAAGAAAATTTAATGGACTGATCCAATTTTATTTTTGTCTAGCTGTCGAGGGTTTCATAGTTTAGAAATCGGTCACGACCTTATCTTAAAGAGTTTCAGTTTGTCACAAAATTTCTAATACGTTAATTTAGATTTAACTTTGTAAAGAAATCTCACAAATATGTAAGTATTTTAATTATACATTTCGATTTTTAATGATTGAATTAATGATGTTTAAAAAATAGGTCTCAGTTTTTTTTTAAAAATAGAATTTTAAAGTTGTCTAAGAAAAGTAAAAAAAGAATAACAAGTGATTAAATTTTTTGGTTGTCAAACATAAGGTATATAAAGCCAGTTTTCAAGCATTTATTATGATAATTTCCTCTAACTTTTTGCAAAAACTAAAATTTGGTCTCTATATTCAAATTTGGACATGTTTTAAACTATGAATTTTAAATTATTTTTTCCCCGTAAATGCTTAAATGTAATGGGGGTCGAATATGCGTGGAGACGCTTAGGTGTTGGCCAATGGCAGAGTCCATAGCCGAACAAGGAAGTGCCCACTATTGTTCGTTGAAGGTACAAACTGACTTATCCTCATTTCCAAATGTAAAGAAGTTTGCCCCATATAGCCAACAGTACACTAGCAATTAAAAATTTAAACACATTACTTAATTTGATGTAGGGCAAACTATCTTTTAAAAATGAAGGAAAAGCAGACATAGTCTTCAAAATAAACCCCAATTTAACTGACGGAAAACAACTGAAAACTGTCTGATTAATTTGTTTAATTAATGACTGGCTCTTATTTCCTATCCAAGGGATTTTCAAATAAACTGGGCACTTAGTAGGCCCTCACATCACAGGAGACTTGACAAGTTCAATAGTTTTGTTCATAAAATGTTGAAAATAATCAGGGTATCCATTAGCAAGGAAAATGTTCCTGATATACTTTAATTCAGCATCTAGTTGCATGAGGAACAGAGGGCTCTATGAACTAATGTTTTCATGAGGCCATTTTTTCTAGAGGGGTTAACGGAACACAATTCAAATATAAGCCTGTTAAGGTAGGTTTATGATAGACTCTAGTGATAAAACCTTCTCTACTACGCTCAATCAAGACATCCAAGAAGAGCAGGCAATGTTCCTTCTTAACTTTCATCGTAAATGTTAAACAATTAGGCAATGGGTTAAGTCTGTTGAAAACCTCAATGGCTTTACTTTCGGAGGGTAAGGTAGCAAAGGTGTCATCCATATATCTGTAGTATAAAAAGGGTTTACAACTTTTGCTAAACAAAACCGACTGAAAGTAACCAACAAAAATATCAGCCAAAACAGGGCCAAGTGGACTACCCATCTGGATACCGTCTATTTGGCTATACATGATATTATTAAAGCTAAAATCTACTGAAATAGTATACATAATTAGTAGTTCCTCCAAAATAGCATTCAGGAACAGAGACAGAGTATGGTTACTGCCATATAGAGAGTCAGAAATAATATTAATAGTTTCTGTCAAAGGAAAATTAGTAAAAAGGCTTGAAATATTGAACACATAAAGTCAGTTTCAGGAAAAAATTGTACTTTTCATAAATAGTCAACCAACAAGAAGGAATCTGATAAACAACATTTACTATACAGATCACGGAAGGATAGGTTCGAGCCAAAGCATCCTGGGCCTATCCTACCATATAAAAGAATGGGTCTCAATGGGACTTCTTTTTTATGGATCTTAAGAACACAGTATGATCTAGGTCTAAGTGAGCCAGATAGTCTAATAAATAAATAAAGGTTATTAAAAGTGATTTTTATCTAAGGGCAAGACAGACAGGCTCAAAAAGACAGACACTACACAGTTTGGGAATTGGGATTTTATGAGGATGTTTTTTTGTTTTTGTGTGTGTGTGATGAAAATGATTTAAAATTTAGAATTAACAGCACGAAACAAAAAGTGGACAAAGTGGACAATTGACTGGACTGCCATGCTAGCCAACCCACTAACATTAGTGTCATAAAAACAAAAAAAAAACAGTATATTTATTGACTCACTCCTCATCACCTTTATATTTGTTAACTTAATTTACCTACGTTTAAGCCAGTTTATCCATTGGCTTTCATCATGTAAGTTTAAACTGGCCGAAACATAATGAATTTTAACGAATACGAAGTTGAAGACCATAATCCGGCGTCTGCATAAAACAAATTAATAGTTTTTATAAAGTAAAATTCACGCCAACAACAACAACACATTATTGGACATTAACAGCTGGATTTTTCTTTCTCCCCGCCCCCCAATATTTTCTTATTTAAAAACAATATTGGAATTAGATGAAATGTAAGTGGAGTGTGAGTGGACTGAGTGAGAGTGACCTGAGTGAGTGACCCACACCCACAACAATTTAAGAACTATTCGAAAGAGAAAAAAAAAAAAACAATCCACCGTTATGATTGATGATTGATGTTTTGGGTATAATAAAGACCTCTTTGAAATGAGTTACATTTTGAAATATTTTTTGATTAATGCAAAATTTAGCAATAAAGAATATTCTAAACGTTTTTATGATACTCAGGATCTATTTTATTTACCAAGCCTCATTTTACAATAATATTATTGTGGTGTCGTGTCCACGACGCCGCCCACCACCAGTTTTGTTTCTATGTTTTACTCAGTTTTGGTAAGTGTTTACAGAATTGTTAAAAGAAATCATAATTAAATTGACACGTGACATGTAAATACAAATCATTAAAAAAAACAAAAAACAGGTAGCACACACCGGGGAGAATCAGTCAAGTCCAGTCACTGCTGGGCTGGGAGTGCTGGCTGTTTAGTCTTTCTGTTTAACTCATTAATTCATTCATTTAGGAACCGGTTTTCTCTATTTTAGATACTTTAGAAAAAAATTTTAAAAACTGATTAGATGAATAGCTTAGACCGAAAATAGCAGAGATATTTTTTAATCAGCGACTTTCTTTCTTTCAAGTTAGTTTTTATTCAATTATTTTTTAAAGAAATTATTGTTGTAAAATGAGGCTAGGTAAATACTATAAAGGGAGATAATTCAATCATCGGCGTGCAGAAAAAAATATTTGCCGAATTGCAGCGGTTTTTTTTTTAAATATAATTTAAAATATAATAGGTAAATAAAAGAAATTAAATGAATCCAAAATGAATTTACAACAACAAAAATGTAATAAAAACTAAAATAGTAAAAAATAAATTAGCTTTTTAAAATAAAATTATAAATAATTTTCAAAATGATTTCAATTTTAACCTTAAACGAAAAAAAAAAAATTTTTTCTAAATTTTTCTCTCTCTCATATATATATATATATATATATATATACTATCTACTCTTTCTATATATCTTTATACATACATAGGCGAATGAACTACTGATTTTTTATACATTTTGATAATCAAATATTTAATTTATACCTGCCATTCGTTCAGTTAATTATCATTATTTTGAAAAAAAAATATCTGAAAACAATAATTATAATGACATTATAATTATTGTCTTCAGATATTTTTTTTCAAAATATTTTGTGTAAACACAAGTTTGTTTTTGAAACAAAGATAAAGATAAATTAGTGTTCATATAAAAAAAAACAATACTTTAACTTTAAATATGTTATCTCGAGGATAACATATGTAGATTAAGAATAAATTTATGTAAACACGAGTTGTTTTTTTTTGGGGGGGGAGTATTTTTTAAAACGTTGTTTGAATGAAAAAAAGTTTTTTAACCAAAAAAAGTTAATTTTAAGCACCTTAAAGTCGAAAATAATCAAATTAAAACCAAGGAAATGAAGGTGTTGTTATCTCACCTGAGCTTTTCTGTTTAATCAATATCCAAGTAAAATAAATATATTTGTTTTTTCCACAAAGAGATCGAAGGAGGAAGTGATGAAGAAATTGACGCGTGGAAGTCTTTTTGATGTTTGTAACGTTGTTGAAAGAGACCGAGTTGAGATAGAAGCGAAAATTTCATTGGCCCACGTCATCTTTGTTTTGTTGTTTTTAAACCATGTGACAACAGCTGGTTAAAGATTCTATTTAGAACTAACAGCCGCGCCGGGCGGCCACTGGCAGTTTTTCCTGGTTTTACTTTTAACTCTAACGGCATATTATCATTTACAATTACCTAATATTAAGTAACAGCAAAGTTGTCTCACATATTGGTAAAAGCTCAGGCTCTGGAATCGTATATGCGAGTTCAAATCCCAGTCAATACCAATAGCTACCTTTAAGCTGCCACGGGCAGAGGGCTCGTTAACTCAGGAGAGAGAGCGTCTCATCTAGGTGAAGGGCAACACTGAATGCAAAAAGCCCGAATATGAGCATGTAAAAATGAATTTGTGCCAAACTTGGGTTGGTGCTCGCTCATCTCTTGAGCTCCTCCTCACCAAGTAAATATAATATTAAGAAACAGTAATTAAATAAGTTCATAAACATATTTAATTTTTACATTCTTTATTTTTTAACAGCTTGTTAACAGTAACACTGATTGGAAGCTGAATTAGTGGGAGGATTTAAAAGATTTTTTATCATTAACGTGAAATAAATCTTTGGACCCTAAATGGCTGATAAAACGGCCCTGGCGACCTAAGGCAAAAGACACACGGGTACACACCTGAAATTTTTGGAGGATTTAAGGGATTTTTTTTATCTTTTCCATGGGATAAAGCAAAATAATCTATTGGACCCTTAATCCTGGCGACCTAAGACAAAAGTACAGTCAAGTCACATAACATCGGAGATACCGGTTGTTGCTGGATCACCGAAGTTAAGCAACGTAGAGCCTTTTCACTACAAAGATAAGTGATCACTTAGAAATATCAGGTATTGTCATCGGCGGTCACTTGTGGTCGAGTATGACTGTCCTCCCTCCGGGATGACGCCTGTGAGTTATGTCTTTTAACATGGGGAGACTGATGCACCTGCAGTCACCTCACGGATCCTTGGCAAAGGATGGCCTTGTTCTAATGGCATGGATAACCACAACGACTGGGGACCATCCTCTGTTGCAGACTTTTATCCGCCTTCAGTGCTATTGTGTCATTGTAGACATCACCACATCCATCATTGAGGTCTTGCACTATTAACCCATAGATGGAGGGAAGATACCTTTCCCGAGGGTATTAGTCAACATGTTAGCGTAGATGCATTCGAACACGCGTAGTATGGTTCCAAAGTCCGATTGTCTATCCACTGAGCCGCGTCAACCGCCGTATTGTACAAGGCTGGTCATCAGTTTGTGGTATGATCAGTCAAACACATTAATCATTCTCACAGTGACCAACCATGCTAAAGAAACCCTCTCGATTAGAGTTACCCCACAGAGTGAGGACTGGGAATATCACTGTAGTCTGGAGATTACAAAAAATTCTATAACAACAGGATGAATGATCCAAGCCCAAATAGGTCAGGAGAGGTCTTCCTGCTCAACAACCACAACTTAAGGCAAGAGAAGACACACTGATATTTTGGCTTTAATATGGTCACCTAATTATCCCCCAGGTTAGTAGTTGAGCATAGAGCTAGCAACTCTTTCTCGTAAAACAAGTATGCTACGGAAACAGCAAAAAAACAAATTTGCTGTCCAATGCACCATTCATCATCATCGGCTGTCACTCGTAATCGAGTATGACTGTCCTCCGTCCATGTCCCGGTGGATCCTCAAATGAGCGTAGAGGCCGATCCTAGACCCCACCGTTCTTCCGCAGTGCGGGCAGGTGAAGATAGTGGCGCTAGCAGGTAGGGGCTGCATCCGCCCAGCAGACGCCCTCTCCTTTCTCATCCATTAGGTGTAATGGTCAATGAATGGTTCTCTAATTGAACAGCTCTAATTGATTAATTGTTTTTTTTTGCTAAGTAAGTTTCCAAAGGGATAAATAAGAGGTATTATTAATGGATTCGGATGGAATAATGAATTTAGACCATGGACCAACTTCCCTTTTACTTTTAAGAAGCCAGCTTGTATTCTTGATTTGCTTAACATTTGGAGATGCATCAGTTCCCATCAGATCACTAAAGTTAAGCAACATCGAGTCCGGGCAGTACTTAGATGGGTGACCATTAGAAATAATCAGGTCGTGTATCTAGCATGAAGATATGGAAATACAAATATGTCAAAAAAACCTTATATAATTTTCATTTATTTTGTTTTACGGGAAAGAGTCACTAGCCATATACTGAACCCCTTACCTGAAGGACCCTTATTGGGCTTTTTGATCATATGCGGATGTTTATTCTTTGATATTCCTGTCACCCTTAGTCAGTCTGAAATCTTAATGCTTTTGTCTCTCTGTTTATTACTTGATTGATTAGATAGTTACTTATCTGGCCATTCTGCCCTTGCCGGTGGAATTTTAAAAAAATAAAACATTTACTGTAAAATACGAATAAATGATTCTATAAGTTATATATAAAATGTGAGACTGAATGAATCTTCTCAGTATGAAATAAACCAACACACTGATGAGCTGCTATAAGCAGTGAAACGCATGGCATATAGATTCATAAAGTAATGATGTGTGTTTTATCTTTATGATATAATACAATATTACATATCGCTCTTATTAACATTTAATTGAGCACCCTATACTATTCGGATAAACATAAAATCTGTAATCGATCTAATTGTAACAATTTCGAATTTTAAAATTTGTTACCTGACGAGGCACACCGACCTGTGGCGAAACCCAAAGGTCATAGCCAAAATATACACTCTTATATATATAACTGCTCTATTCTAAATATTGAGAAGAAAGGTTGAGAGTGGAAAATTTAACAAGAATCAGTAATAAATTTATTAAATCACGTGTTCAGCCTTGTTAGACATAGCAACGTCAGGAAGAAATTAATCAGACAGAGCAACTTTTTTACTGTGCATTAAATTAGAATGTTCTATCCAATTAATCATAAGAGAGGCATTAGCTGATTAAAGCTTATTTACATATCCATTTTGTTTATTTGTTTTTCTTGTTTCATGTGCCATTCTCTTCCGTATAAAACTGAAGCTCAGTAAAATTAATTTAACAGTAGTCTATCCAAAATATTCCAGTAACAGTAGCAGCAGCAACAGTGGTAGTATTATTAACAATAGCAATAGTAGTATTATCCACAATGAAAAATTTAACAAGAATTATTTGTCCTATAGCTGGAGTGAATGTGGGGATTTATATATTTCCTATGGGTGTTATTCCAATTATGAATACTAAAGGAATGACTAGGATTTGAACTTGCGTATTACGATTCCAAAGTCCCACTGCTTACCTACCAGGCTAAGTAGACCTCTCCAACTAAATTTAATTACTTATGCAAATTTCATTTCATCTTCTTTATTTTTTTAATTTCAACTTTTTTTTTCATCATTCAACATTTTAATTTGTTTTTACAATTAATTAATTTTTGTTTTGCATTTTAAAATTTTTTTTTCAATAATTAAAGCATTTCAACAAAAATAAAAAAAATTTATGAAAGAAATTTAGGTAAATAAAAGGATTAAACGAAAAAGATTCAATAAGTGTGCACATGTGTAGCACTTGTTCTGAGCATTTATTATAGTTTCAAAGTAACAATGCGTGTATCTGACAGACCAAGCTGCACATTGAGTACCGATTTATCCTAATTGTCATCAAAAATCTGAATCTACTTTATAACAGACAGTCTGTCTGTCAGACAATCTGTGACAGATTTTTGTTCCCTATCCACATCAACTTTTTTAAGCAATCCTATTCAAGCTTTCTGATAGTTAAACTAGGTCAACACATACTTTTTTGCCTTAAGCTCACTTTGTACCCTCTCCACCAAAAGACAGCTCAATTTTTTGTACAGTTGCTTAAATCACCTTTAATCGTCATGAAAATCATACACTGATGTAAAAAAAATTGATGACAGTTAGTATAAGTGTCCGTTTGAATGGTTGGGAGGTTATGGTCGAATCTTTGCCAAACAATTTCTTTGGTTAAAATATTTTTTTTGATTTCGCCCACATTCATCTCTCCTTGTGGAATTCCAGGTTTTTTTTTACATTGGCTTGGAACAAAATTAGTGACATGAAGATGAAATATAAACAAGTGATTATGAGTGTTTATTCGTCTGTACTAAGTTATTTTTTCTTTCTAGCTTAATGAATTTGTTTAAACCACACAGTGAAAATAAATATGTTTTAATTATTTTACTGTTGTGTTCCTAAATAACAGGTTCTCAATCATAAAGAATAAGAGTTCAATAATCATACGAATGGTTAAGCTGCACATGCATTCTCTCGCCCAGATGCTGAAATAGCTGGCTTACATAAAGCAGGGCGAATTCATATTGTGTTATAAAAAGGCATGTAAACTACCCCAGAACATTTAATAATATTTTTATATCATCATCTTTGATGGCATGGGCATGCTAGTAGTCCTAGTGATGCTGTTTGTTGTTGTTGAGTAGGAAGACCTCTCCTCACTTGTTCGAGCTTGGATCAGTCTTCCCATTGTTATAGAGTTTTTGAAATCTCAGATTAAACTAAGACTCCCTGTCCTCACTCTAGGAAGTAACTCTTATCAAGGACGTTTCATGTAGCTTGGTTGGTCAGTGAGAGAGAAGGGGTTGAGGAAGAGGATGGCCCCTCAGTTCAAATGATTAATGCATTGACTGATCATACCACAAACTGCAAACCAGTCTCATACAGTGCCTAAGAAGTAACCCATCCTAGTACTGAACAGGCTATACGTTGCTTAACTTCAGTTATCAGGTAGGAATTGGTGTCTCCAACGTGACTGACCGTACTGATGTTGTTTGTGCTGGTGCTAGATATCTAGCTGCCATGAAGGAAGCATCATCGAGTCAGATACCAATCAGAGCTCTCTTCTGACTGATTATTGATCTTTTAGCAAAAAAGACCTCTCGATCAAATAATCAAATTCTATTGATTTTCACTTTGATTTTTTTTGGGGGGGAGAGGAGCGAACAAGAAGGAATGCAGTGTTACCATTCGCTTCAATTTACTACCTCTTCTTCAGTCAATGCTTATTTAGAACCCAAAACTTGCCAGTGTTTAGAAGTTTTTTTATTCAATGAACCTCACACACACTCTCTGCCCAAAAAAACATTTTGGAGGTGGCAATAACTGCTTCTCAATGGAGACAGATATTAAAAAGTGAAGAAGGCTACACCCTGCGGAAGCCTGAAAATAACATCATCAGACAGGCCCTTATATGGAACCCACAAGAAGCTCAAAGTGGTGAGGAGAGGTCTTCCTGCTCAACAACAACAACAAATAACATCATTAGGACCACTAGCATGTCCATGCCATAAAAAATAGAAGTTGGTTGCCTGAGGCAATCCTGAATAAGAAGTATTGAGGTTGAGACAAGGGCTGCCAGAATGAAATGGGCTGAGCTGGAGAGGATCAGTCAAATCTGGGTCCGTTGGAGAAGTGTTGTTGTGGCGCTATGCTCCCTTGGGAATAAGAAGGCTTAAACAACGACTGTGTGGTTTCATTGTCATCATCCACCTTCTTGGATTTCTATATTTGGTTATTAAGTAATAAGGAATACAAATATTAACCTTAAAAAGAAATGTTTTATTTTATTTATACATAATGGAGTACCTTGTGTTTAAATGTTTGCCAAAGCAAATTCTCTATGGGAAGTTGCAAAACGGAAAGAGATCCCAGGATGGACGGAGGAAGCATTTCAAGGATTGTCTCAAGGAGAGTATGAAACGATGCCACATCAGAACAGAAACCTGGGAATGGACTACCACAAGACAGACATGATGGAGATCTATAATACATGGTGGAGTGCAGATTTTTGAAGATGAGAGACAGAGACACAGAGCAGAGCTGAGCACCGGACGAAAGACAAGGCTCAGCTCAACAGATGAATGATGAATGATGAATGATGATTTCCGGTGCCAAAACTATGACCGTATATGCAGATCACGGATTGGAATCAGCAGCCACAAAGCTACACACAAATAACTTGCAAACAGACATCTTACTCTACATAGAGGGATAGCAGAGAGAGAGAGATAAAGACCGAGAGAGAGACATTGTGTTCAGTCAAATTATCCATGAGCAACACACACGTGTTGTTGGTATGGGATCTTAGAGGTTACTGACTAGCTTGCCTTTGTTGCTGGTAGGTCAGGGATTGGTCAGAAGGAAAGATACAGAGAGAAGGAGTCGGAGAGAGAGAGACGGAGAGAAAAGGATTCTAAGATAGCAGTTCTTGGACTGATGATGAGGTCTACAAGTCAGAAAAGAAAAAGCCAAAGTTATGTATAGATAGGTAAAATAGTATGATTTTTGGCCTAGTTCTCTGAAATTTAGACATAGGGTCAATTAGGTTCACTTCTACATCCTCATCTTCACCAACATTATCATCAGCAGCAGCATTATCATTATTATTAGTACTATTAACATCGTTATCATTGTCATTATTAACCTCACTAGTATATGCAACATTGATGGAATCATCATCAGCAGCAGTATAGAGTTATCCCCTTCTATCAGAAAGACTAGTCAGTATGATTGAAGCTCCCAGTCCAGTAACATGTGCGGACAATTTTACTCAACACATGGCAGCTAGATATCTAGCACCAATTTTACTCAACACTGATGCTCCTTAATGTACCAGTAAAATAATTGAATTATCACTTTTAAAAGGTTAACAATCATTAACTATATTTGTATTTTCCTTATTATTACATAAACAATAACCAAATATCAAACATTAAAAGTGGTTGAGAGATAGACAGACAAAGACAATGACAAAAAGAGACAAAATGAAATAGAGAAAAGGAAGAGGAAGTGATAGAAATATCAGAGGAACGGAAAGAGAGAGAGAGGGGAGAGGGACTGATAAGAGAGAGAGACAGCTATATCAGAGACAGAGAGTCAGAGAGGAGAGAGAAGGAGACAGAAGAGAGAAAGACAGACAGGCGGAGAAGTGAGAGACAGTCAGAAAAGAGAGAAGGAAGGAATGAGACAAACAGATAAGAGAGACAGGGGACAGACAAACAGAAGCAGGAGATATATACACACACAGAAAAAGAAAAAGAAAGAAACGGTGAGAGAGAGAAAGAGAGGAGGAGAGAAAATCAGGCAGAATCAACTGAAAGAAACAAATTGACAGAAATAGAGACATAGATAAAAGGAGAAAGAGAGAGAAAGAGAAAACAAAAAGAAAGAAAGAAGAGAAAAAAGAGGAAGCACGAGAAGAAAGGGGAGACTGAAAGAGAAAGGAGAAAAGAGAAAAAGAAAAAAGAAACAGAAAGAAAGAAAAAAGTGGGTGAAGAAAAGACAGAAAGGAAGGAAGAAAAAGAGAAGAAATAAGAAAGAAAGAAAGAAGATCTAAGAGAAAAAGAAAAGAAGAGAAAGAGACAAAAGAATATAAAGAGCAAACAACACCTTCCTAGAATTATCTTCGTAAGTAAATTTATAAGAAAGAGTTTAAGGGACACAACTTACAACTAGATTTAAAAAAATTTTTTGGAAGAAGTAAACCGACGTAAAAACTCTCTCCTCCATTAATGGCTTTGCTGGACAATTATTTAACCCTTTTGACAGTAAAGAACAAATATATCGGCCCTGGCGACTTAGGGCAAAATAAAGTACGAACACAACGATATTACAATCTCCACCTTTGGATCCTAACTTAGCAATATTACTAAATTGTCACCCAGAGCCGTTCTCAAATAAAAAAAAAAACATATTAGGGTCTTAATGATAGTGTGTCTTTTTTGCCTTAGGTTACTAAGGCCGATATGTCGGCCCTGTAGGAAATAATGTTTAACATTTCGATTGCCTGTCCAAAAATTTTCTGAACACCATCCTTTGGATCCTGAAGGGCCGATCAGCCCTGACCCCTGAACACATAAAAGACAAAAGAAAACACTCCAATATTTTTGCCTTATCTTTTATCTGAATGGAATGACTACTTTGTAATTTTGATAAGTCAGGGTTTAACGAATTAGAACTGAATTTATTTTGAGGAAATCTCTGAAATGAGGCCTCTTAATCCATGAATTAATTGATTTATTATTTGCGGACACTGTTAGTGTTGACTGTTGTTGGCAACAATAGTCAACAGTCAACACTAACAATTTGTTGTTGTTGCACTATTGAGTATTAATTGTTGAGTTACATTCATCTTTCATGGTTGTTGTTTCACCACGTTCGGTACGTACGGTCCTTCGGATACAGTTCCGCGGGTAGCATTAGCAGCAACACGGATAGCAGTTTCAACCAAAAAATCATTATAAAATAAATTAATGCCTAATTTTTTATAAGTGCATAAAATATTGAAAATAATTATAATCTCCCTTTGACGGTCTTAAATTGGACCAATTGCCACCATGATATAAGGGCTAGAGAAGGCTCACAGTGTTATATCCATTCCACTGGCCACCGCAACCGCCTATCAAAACTTACAAACAAACACGTTACATTCGTCTTCCTTTAAATTCACCTTTGTATGATCTTATCTATAAGAAATTACTTAGATATTAAAAGAATTTAATGTCTATAGACTTCGCTACAATTTCAAAACAAACTAGAAGTGGCTTTGCCCAGATCCCGGGGGGGGGGCAAGCCTTTCAATACTCCTTTTGTTCCTAACATAAGGCCAAAAAAGACACACCATTATTCACCAATATTTTGGCTTTAATAATGTTCCTCAAATAAAATGGCTCTGAGTGACTACTTGGTAATTTTACTAAGTCGGTGTTCAAAGGATTAATTGGCTTCTTTAACTAACATAGAGAAAAGCTATAGAAATAAATAAGGCAATTAAAGAAGCTTAAAGCAGTTAATTCTTTTTTTAATACTAAATTAATTCCTAAGGCTTTTTTTAATACAAAATTCATTTTTAATGCTTTTAATACTAAATTAATTTCTATTAGATTTATTTCTAAAGATTTTCTCTGAGGTAGTTAAAGAAACCTAATAAATTACTCTACAACACATGCAAATTTTAGTGGTTTGAATCGTTTTATTTTAATGATTATTCTGGTTTCATTTTCTGAAGAATTACAGGGTGTAGGGTCTCATACAGCCACGATAATCTAATATTCATACTATAATAGATTTAGGATAAGGACTTAAACTCTTAAGACACAAGGCTTAAACTCTTTAGTGTTTTTTTTTTTTTTAATTTTTTATTACAGTGTTCAATTTAAATTTGTTTGTCTTTTGGGTTTCGGTTCCTCTAATCCTGGGAAAGTTAGCGTTGTGAGTTGATAAAGATAAAGAAAGGGGACAGTCGCCGGTTCGGTCACGGTCAGTCCCGTCCGGTTCTTACTCTGTCGGTGTCATCTCCAGTCGGTGGAAGTTACTTTATCATTTGGTAACAATTGTTCAATGTTCATCTTGACGTGATCCGTAGAATCAACTAGAATATATTTTATTTTCTGATTACTGTCATTCATTCATTACTCATCAACTCACACTCCTGTCACTATTCTTACTTCACATGTGTTATTGGTCTAAAATTGGTGTGTAGACTGTGAGTGTAGTTGTGGTGTTACTGTTACTGTTGTTATGTTTGTTATATTATGGTTGTTATTGTTGTTGTTGAGCAGGAAGATTCTCCTCGCCTGTCCGGACTTTTTAATGTTATTGTTGTTGTGGTGCTGATATGTGTGTGTGTGGGGGGGTGAAGTCTACTTCTTCACTTTGTGTATGTGTGTTTGTGTTAGCATGTACCTATTTCCAAAATTGGAATATAAAGGTCCAGATACTTTTTTGGTGATGTTTGAATTTTTTTTAACCCTCCACTCCTTTCCCTTTTATGATAAAACTAAAGCATGCCCATTAAAAAATAACAGATTTTATTATCACAAAGGTTGATAAAAAAAAGTCTTAATAAAATTTAGAGAGTGAACGTAACTTCAGAGGATTATAATTTATGACATAAAAAAAAATCTTGGTTAAAATTAAATTGCCCATGGTGTTGGTGTACAAGTCAAGTTTAAAACTTATGAAGGTAAGGAGGAACTTAGGAACCGGGTTCAATTCCTAACAACCAGAACCAGCACACAATTTTTTTTCTTTTTAAAGAGCGTAAAATAAAAACTATTTACGGATTTCTAATAATAAAAAAAGGGGATGGAAAAGTATCAACAGTAATTCCGCCCCATTTGTTTTATTGGTAAAAAATTTATCTAAACGGATTTTTTTTAGTCATTAGCGTAATTCAATTTTTTATTATTGATCGTTAAAGGCATTTTACCGCCAAATTTGAAAATATTGGAATTAAAAAAAGTCAAAATGTTGCTTTTAAGGGGTATTCGGGTCTGTTTTGAACGAATATCATATTTAAAATTGTTACTGACAAATAGTTTTCATAGTATTAAGATTTTTAATATTCAATTTTGCTATGGTTTTCAATTTTATTTATTGTTTTGATTTTACCCTAATCTCAATCCTAATTCTAAACTAAGCCTAACTCCAACTTTAACCAACCACTAAAACTCGACATTTGAAAGGTGAGAAAGAGTTAATTCGGATAAGTTGGCGTTTTTTGGTGACTAACTTCAACCTTCACCTTATTATCTAATTAAAAGAAAGATTTAATTACTGTTACTGTTTGTTAATTCTGAAAAAAATGTTTTGAATATATGAGAACGTATTTGGAAAGAATTCTTTAAATTGCATTTATGATAATAAACTGCCGTCTAAAAGGAAATTTCAAAGTAAAAAAAATGAAATTTTAAGTTAAAAAGGTGAAAGTTCAAGATAAGAACAAAAATGGGATAGGAAAGAAGAAGAAAAAACAAAGACGGTTAAAGGGGAAGAGTGTAAAAACTATGAGCAAATATCGGACTAAAGTTAAATAAAAGAATTAAAAGACCGACAGGAATTAGATATATTATAAAGAACAGAAAGAGTGGGAGGTCGAGGACATCGGGAGAAGAAACCGATAGGAATAGTTTCATAAAAGGGTGGAATGCTCAAAATTAGAGAGATTAAATAGAGAGTCAAGGGGGGAGTTAGTAAGTGCACTTAGAATTTAAGGGAGGTACATGACAAATAATTGGAGTAGGAGGAAGAGGTGTGATCAAGATGGAAACGAGAGAGGGGGATTGAGGAAAGATTGGAATGGAGAATTGATAAAAGGAAAATAGGAAAACAGTGGTAATAACTAAAGAGAGTAAGTAAGGGAAGAGAATATTAAAGTGGGAGGAGAGCGTATGAGAGAAGGTTAGTGATTGACTTACAGGGGGAAAGGAAGAGGAGTACAATTTAAACAAAGAATAGAGCAAAGAAGTAGGCGGAGGAAAAACGATAGTAAAAAGAGGAAAAGAGTAAGAGCGTAGGTAGATAGAGTAATACAAAAATGAACGAGAAATGAAGAGAAAAAGCAAGTCAAAATTGAGTGAGTAGAGAGAAAAAGATAGAATAAGAAAAAATCAGAGAGTATGTGTGAGCAAAAAGCAATACAGTAAAAATGTTAAGGAGAAAGAAAAGAAGGGTGAATGTAAAAGACAGAGTAAAAGAAATGAATGAGGGAGGAGAAGAAGAAATATACTAAACATAGACAGAGTGAGGAGAAAAAAACAGAGATTATTAACGATAAGTTAGAGGGGAGGAAAGGAAAGAGTTTAAATGATGACAGAGGCGGGGGAAGAAGTGTAGAAAAGAAAGATGTAGGGGAGGGAATAAATATAATAAACATACACAGAGAGGGGGAGAGTAATAAGAGGGATTAATCATACAGACAGAGGAAAGGAAAGAATATAAACGACATGAAAGGGGGGGACAAAGCGAGTGTAAAAAAAGAGAGAGGGAAGAGAAAACTGTAGGAAACACAGAGAGGGGAGAAAGAAGAGAGAATAATTAAGAAATAGAAGCGAAAAAGAAAAGAGTATAAACGAGGATGGGCGAAGTGTAGAAAAGAAGACAAAGAGGGGAGAAAGATATAGTAAACATACATACAGAGAGGGGACAAAAGAAGAGATATTAATAAAGAACATAAAGAGGGGAAAAAGGAAAGAGTATAAACGATGAAAGAGGGGAAGATGAAGTGTAAAAAAAGAAAGAGAGACTGATGGCGGAGAGAAAAATATAGTGAACATACAGAGAGAGGGGGAGAAAAAGGAAGAGAGACTAGCTATGATAATAGAGAGGGTGAAAAAAGAAAAGAGTATAGCCACGAGACAGAGGGAAACGAAGTATAAAACAGAAAGGAACAGGGGAAAATATAGTAATCATAGAGAGAGAGTGGAGAAGAAATACGAGAGATTAATAATGCCGATAGAAAGGGGGGAAAGGAAAGAGAGGGACAGACAAAGTGTTGAAAAGAAAGTGAAAGACATAAAGAGAAGACGGGGGAGAAAAATAAAAGATAAAATAAGAAAGATAAGAAGTAAAAAGAAAAAAAGAATAGTAAAAAAAGAAAGAAAAAAAAGAAGAAAGAGAAGAAGAAAAAAAAGATTTTTTATATTATTATTAAATTAATACTTAATTTAATTTCTATATTAATTTTTTATATTATATTATGAAATATTAATTTTGATAAACACTTAATTTCATTTCTATTATGAATCTTTATACTATAATAGGAAATATTAGCTTCAATAAACACTTTTATTCAATTTCTGGTTTTTAAAGTAGACTATAAAAACTAAACTTAACCAAGGTTTTTCTTAAACTAGTTAGTTTAACACAAACATAATACAATAAATGAAATCTTCATGGTTTAGTTTACTAACTAAAATTTCTAGTTTGGTTTATAATTTCTTGAAAAGGCAGTGGTGCTGCTGGTGGGACTCCACTTTCTTTACTCTTACGACAGAAGGGAAAGAAAAAGAAGAAAACAGGAAAGAGAAATTGTATTTACTTAGTCGCGAGCACCAATTCAAGTTAGACACAAGACCATTTTTACATGCCCATTATATCCCTGGACTTTTGTAATTAGTGAGTTTTACCCTTTACTTAGGAAGGAAAGAGATAATGTGAAAGAAAGAACGAAAGAAAAGGAGAAAGAATGAATGATTTAGAGTAAAAAAAAAAAAAAAGAAAGAGTAGTGAAGAAAAGAATAAAGAAACCAAAAAAGAGGGGAGAGAGAAAGAGAGAGGGAGAAAACAAATGAAAGATCAAGAATAGAGAGAATAAGCTGAGCGCCAAAAAAATATAATAGAGGGTGAGGAAAGAGGAGAGGGCAAATCAGAGAGATAAAGAGGGGGTGAGAACAGAAGAGAAATTCAATGTCAAAATAACAGAGAGGGGGAAAATAAAGATTAAAGAAGGGGAGGAGAGTCAGTTGGGGAGAAGAAGAGAAAAAAAAACAAGAAAGAAAGTCAGTGGTGTATTTAGGATGTGAGGAGACGGACCGCCCCGGATGACAGCAAAGGAATGTAATCCAGAATAAATTTTTTTTCGGACGGGCTAATGTGTGAATTAGTCTTAAAATAAGATTCATGTATTCATATATTATTATGGAATTACATAATATTATGTGAGGGCTTTAGTCTGAAGAAAAATCTAGTTTTTATAAGGTTTTCTGATTTTCTTTTTAATTGGCATGTGGTTACCAATTGCTCTCCTTAGTTACCCCACACTTGAATAATCAAAACGCACACGCTTTAAGAGTATGATAAGATCCATTGCCCCAGCCTCACTAGTTTATTAACATAGTGTTTGGGTTTCCCTCTCCAATTTATTTTAGAAGTGTGTGGCCCATTCCACCATAGAGTGAACCATTCAGAATCGGGGGATGTGATGTGAGGGCCTGTGGGGTAGCATTTGAGTGGACCGTCCCGGGTGCCGTTAACTCTGGCTACGCCACTGGCGACAGTAAACAGAAAAAAAGGCAATAAAGACAGTGAGAAAAATGGAGGGGGGGACAAAGAGATAAAAAGCGAGCGAGCAAGCATTAACCCAAGTTAGGCACAAGGTCATTTTCACGTGCTCATTATATCCTCGGGCTTTTTGTAATCACTGTTACCCTGCACCTAGACGAGTTACTCTACCAGAGTTGACGGATCTTATTCGGGTTTTTGGAATCGGTGTTGTTTTTACGTCCAGGTGACTTTACTCTCCCGAGTTAACGAGCCTCATCTGGCAGAGGTAGCTAAAAGTAAATATGCCGGTTTTAACTGGAATTTGAACTCGATTCCAAAGTCCAGGCTTTTACCATTGCTCGCTCTCCGCCCTCAAAGCTCAACGAAGAGATGGGAAGAAAGAAAACCGAATGAGAAAAGAAAGAAAGAAACAGCGAAAAAGTAAAGGTGAAATAAAGAGAGAAAAAACGAGTAAATCTATTTGGTCGAGCACAAGCAGTAGTTAGGAGCACCAACCCAAGTTAGGCACAAAGGCTAGTTTTTGCAATCCCTGAACTTTTTATAATCAATGCCGGGATGCCCTTATCCTTTTTCACCTAGATGAGTTACTCTTATTGAGTTGTAGGGCCTCTTCCTGGAATCAATGTTACTTACACATAGAGAAGTTTTCCAAGTTAACGAGCCTTATCTGCCCAAAGACATTTGTGAATGGAAAGCTTTTGTCTGGAATCTGAACTCGGGTAATACGAATCCAGAGTCCAAGCTTACCGGACACCGCTCTGAGTGGTGCTGTCTGTGCTCCTGTGCTGACTGCTGCTGAGGCTGCCAAACTAGTTCTTTCTTTCTTTCTTTCTTTCTTTCATAATACAGTGTAACCCGGACATAAGAGAGTTGTCAGGACTTGATAAACGGTCTTCTATATCCAGGTTTATCTAATATCCAGCATTTGTTTAGGTACAATGACACAGAGGCTCTAATTTGGGACCAGAGAAAATCTTTCTTATATAAATGAGTTTCTCTTATATCTGGGTTACTCTGTGGAGAGAAAAAAAGGAGGAGGATGCGACAAGAAAGTGATAGAAAGAAACAAAGAAAGAAAGGAGATAAAAAAGAGAATGTAAAAATAGTGAGAGATAAAAGCGAATGAAAAAAAAGGAGAGTTTAACACTAGGGAGGGAGAAAGAGAGTGAGAAAGCACAATATTATAACAAGAGAACGAAAAAAAGAAAGAAGGGAGGAAGAAAAAGAGCAGAATAAAGAAAAGGAGGAAGATAGTAAAAAAGAAGAGGAGGGTGTAAAAAGAAAGAGATTGAGAAAAAAGGAAGAGGAAAAAAAGATTGTGAAAAAAGAGCAGTGAGTAAAGAAGGAGGAAAGTGTAACAAGAGAGAAAGGAAAAATAGAAAAAAGAGAGTGATAAAAAAGAGTGTAACAAAAACGAAAGAAAGAACGAAAGAAAAAAGAAAGAAAGAAAGAAAGAAAGAGCAAAGAAAATCGGGGGAAACAAGTCTGAACGACGATTTCAACGAATTGTGTTTTATGTGTTTAGGAAGGAAACAAAAAGCGAGAAACAGCGAAAGAAAATAAGAAAGAAAGCGATAAAATAAAGAGGACGAGAGAAAGAGAATAAAAAACACAGTGAAGCAAGCAATAAAAAAGAAAAAGAAAAAGAATGATACTGAAGCAAGAAAGAAGGAAGAAAAGAAAGGGTGTAAGTAATTGAAAAAAAAGCCACTTTATATAAAGAGCGTAGCAGCGTGAAGAGGGCAAAAAGTGAGTAAGGGACATTAAAAAGGAAAGACTAAGAAAGTAAAAGAGAAAAAGCAAGAGAATGAAAAAAAAATGATGGTTGGTAAACTTTAGAGGGTCCGTCCAATGGCTTGGGCCATGGTACTGGCACAGTGGCACAAAACCTTAGATATCCTCTTAACTTCTAGCGGCCCGCTATTGGACTCCAAGCAGGTAGTGGCGTGGGAAGGGTTAGTGAAATATAAGAATTAAAATAAATTTAAATTAAAAAAAAAAAAAACGAAAATAAGAAATAAATATAATGAATAAGCAAAAAATGTTTAATTTTTTTTTCTTGAATTTTTAAAAAAACAATAATTTTCAAAAGAAATGAAAAAACAAAATATAGGATTTTTTTAAAAATTAGAAATTGAATAAAGAAAAAGGGGAAAAAATTAAAAATATTGAAAATAATTAAAAGACATAAAATATTTAAAAACATTAAACTGTTACGCTTGTTTGTTTTATTTAGTTGCTAAAAAATATTCAGAAAAAAAATGAACTAAAAGAACTCAGGTTCGATTCTAACAAGCTACGGTTTTAAACGCATTTCATTTTTCTCTAATATCTTATTTGAAAGTTCGTTAGGTCAATTAAATCACATAAAATTTTGAATTATTTAAAGAATAAATTTTAGGCTAGCCAAGAAATTGATTTTATTTACAATTGAATAAAATTAAAACATGGTAAGTAATAAGTAAAAGATAATTTTATTTTCTTTAGTTTAATAGAAATCTTTTCTTTTTTTTCTTTTCTTTTCTTTTTTTTAGAATTAATGATTTGATTATTCTTTAAAGTTTTAAACTAAACACAAAACAAATGTACTGAAAAAACTGAAGTAAAAAAATGATAAAAGAAAGATAATTATGATTAAAGTTTTTTTTTTAATCCACTGAAGTTTGAGAATTAATCCTCTCAAATAAATTACTAGTTTTTCCCTTTTTTTAAAAAAAATAGAAAACACTAAAAAGCAAGAAACGTTTAAAACTAATAGAAGATGACAAGAAAGTTTAAAAGGACCAGCACGGCGGCACAAGAGAGTTACACACACACACACACACAGACACACAAGAGTGTGTGTGTGTGTGTGTGTAACTCTCTTTATATGTAATGTGTAAGCTGCCTACACACTGTCTAATCGATTTACACACTTACACTAAATACTGTATACATATCAGAATAATAACACATTTCATATTTACACATATTCACACTAAAATATACTTTTTTAGATATTTATTTTAACAATATGTATATTTTTGGAACAGTTTAGAGAAATTATTAAATATATGTTTTGGTAGTTATTAAAAGAAATTAAAAGGAAAAAGAAAGAAAAAAAGGAAAGAAAGAAAGGAAGGGTAAAAAAGGGAAAAAAAGAAATTGGAAAAAAGAAACACTGGTCAAGAAAAAAATAGAATGGAAGGAAAAATAAAGAGTGGGAAAAGTTGAAGGAAGGGAAAAAAGATAAAATTGTTAAATAAAAAATGAAGAAAGAGGATTTAAAAAAGAGGTAAAATAACACAAAAATAAATAAATAACAATGGCGAAAATCAAAGAAAGAAAAAATATTGGAAATGATAAAAAAAATGAAAGAAGAGAAAGAAGAAAAATCGTTCAAGAGAAAGAAAAGAAATGAGAAAATAAGATAAAGAAAAAAATAGGGTAAAACAAAGCAAAAAGAAACAAAAATTAAGTGAAGGAAGACAGAATTTAGAGAGAGAGAGAGAATGGGGGAACAAAGAGAGGGGACTTGAAATTAGTGAGAAAGAAAAATATAAGAAAACTAGAAACAGATCAAAAGAAAAGAGAGGGAAAGAAATAATTTTTAATTTTATTTTTCAAAAAGAGTACAAATATAAGTAAAAAATAGGCTAAATTTCTTTCAAACTTGTTTTAACTGTAACTTAAACTTACTCTATCTTTCTTACTTTATTTTTTCTTTTTTTTCTTTCCTTCTTTTTTCTTTCTGTTTTGTCCTCCATTTTTTCTTTTATCGCCTAAAGTTTTCTTCCCCCCCAAAAAAAACTTTCTTTCTTTTTTTGTTTTCTACCCTTTTCTTCGCTACTTTTTAAACTCCCTCCCTCTCTCTTTCTCTCTCTCTCTTTCTCTATGACAAGAAATAAATTTTAAAAAAATAACAATAAACAATTTAAGTCGGTATTAATTAATAAATAATTATTTTGAATGATAGAAACATAAAACTAGAAAAGAGTTCTTTTATCAAAAGGTATTTTTTCACACACACACGCACGGATGGACGCTGACGACACATTCATGGACACACAAACACAACAACACTAACACAACACAACACGAAAACAATATAAACATTTAATAGTGAACAAAACAGAACAAACACACACATGGGTAGACGCACAGTCACACACATAACTGCAACTACAAGCTATGGACACACAACACACACAGAGAATGATGGACAGTGGACACACAACAACCATAATTACACACTAACACACACTCACACACAGAGATGGTGGACACACGAAAAACACGCTGATATGGATGGACTCACAAAACACATACACTGTTGGTGGACGCCAAACAAACAACACACGCTATCAACACAACAATCTGAGATGGACACACAAAAACACACGCTGACAAAGATTGACAGCAGTGGACCAGGACCACCAACCACTGGAGTCGACACACAAACACATGCTAACAAAGATGGGGACACAACAAATACAGTAATACACACTCCAGGTGAACAGTGG
Source organism: Idiosepius hallami (assembly GCA_034780655.1). Taxonomy (NCBI): domain Eukaryota; kingdom Metazoa; phylum Mollusca; class Cephalopoda; family Idiosepiidae; genus Idiosepius; species Idiosepius hallami. Next base: position 33,933 of record JAUZSX010002221.1, read on the forward strand.
ACACGCGCACCCGGAGGCACTCAGAAATACAAGAATAAAATCACAAAAAAACCGCATACTAACATGGACACACAAAAGCACAAACATAAATAGGAATGGACACACAAAAATCACATGCATGAACAGGGATGGACAAACATAAACACGAATTAACAGAGATACATGGACACACAGAAACACATCTACTAAGGTGATGGATGGACACACATAAACACACGCTGCTGCTGCTGACTGACTTGCACAAACGGAGATTGACAACAACACATAGAGAGATGATGGACACTCAAAAAGTAACAGTAACAGAGACGGACACACAAAAACACACTAACTCAGATGAAATGAACACAAACGAACAACACACGCACACAGATTTATAGGATGGACACACAATAACAGAAACACATTGGATTGTGTGACTGTGGACGCTGACACACAACACAACAAACATCAAAAACACACAGAGATGGGTGATGGGATGGGTGATGGGTGATGGGATGGACACACAACAACCAACAACACACAGACAGATATGGACACAACGACACAAAGTATATACACACATATGAATGTGACATAAAGCAGAGGTTCTCTGAGCGAGTCTTACTCTTTACCAACTCATTGATTACCTCAAAGTCTATATATAGTAACCCAGATATAAGAGAGCCGAATATAAGAGAGATTTTCTCTGGTCCCAAATTAAAGCCTGTTTTACCTTATATAACGAACCCCGGGTATAAGAAAAACCCGAATATAAGAGACTTATTCTCTGATCCCGACATCTCTCTTATATCCGGGTTAGATTGTAGCTATTTATGTTTCTTTATAGTAAGAACTCCCCCTTTTTCTCTTAGTTCTGGTCTCTCTCTTTATCTTTCTCAGACTTCCTCCACCCATCTCTCTCTATCTATCTATCTATATTTTTTCCTTTCGATCTGATGACTGCGTAAGCGAGAAACTGGCAGTTGCCGACGGCAGTTGAGTTGACTCCGTGTCTACACTTAACTAATATATATATATATATATATTAGTTAAGTGTATCACTTAGAACGCGTAAAATGGCCTTGTGCCTAACTTGGGTTTGTTGCTTTTTTACATTCTCTTTTTCTCTCTCTCTTTTCTTGTCTTGTTTATCACCCCGTCTCCCCCTCTATCTTTTCTCTTTATTTTCTTTCTTTCTTACTTTTTATGTCTCTCTTCTCTTTCAATAAAATCGTCTTTCTCTACACTCAATTTATTTTATTGCTTTCTATCCATCTCTGTCTCTTTCTGTCTCTCTTTTTCTTTCTCGAACTTCAAGGGGGACAGAAAGAAAGAAGCTTATAGATACAGGAGTTTTTATGAAAAAAAGAGTGGAAGAATACTACTAACAAGGGAGAAGAAGGAGAGAGAAAGATAACTCCATAGTTAAAGTAGGAGAAAGCAAATATAGAAAAAGTAGGAGGGTTAAAATGCGAGTCAGAAGTCGGTTAAAAGTAGGAGGTTAACAGCAAAAGCAGTAGGAGAGATGCCGACTTGCGTAGGAGGATGTTGACTCAGAGAATGTACCTAGTATATATAGAGAGGGGCGAGAGCTACTAAGATCTAGACAGAGAGGGTGTAAAGTATTTGAAGATGAACCAAGAACGAAGGATAAAGGAAGGGAGGTAATAACAGTAACAATAAGAGGGGGGAGTTTTTCCAATGGAATAGATCGGAGGGGTAAGAGAGAAAGAACCGAGAGAATAATCTTTTAAATAAACAGAGTGGGGAGAGCAGTTACAATATAATGAAAGAGAGGGGTAAAGCGAAAGGAGGGAGAAAACATATTTAAAGACAGAGTGGAGGCAGCTATAAGAGGACACTTTGAAGAGAGAGAGAGAGAGAGAGAGGGAGACTAATCATTTATAAACAGGGTGAATAATGATTAACAATGAAATAGTAAGGGGGGTTAAAAGAGAGAGAAAGAAGTTAATCATTCTATATACAGAGTGTGAGAAGCTTCACGTTGAAATAAAAAGGAGGGGTAAGGAGAGACAAGCAGACCGACTTGCACTGAAATTGAAATAGTAGAGAAAATCAAAGAGGGGGGAGAGTAACAAACATAAACTGAGGGAGAGTGAAAAATAACAAAAAGAATAAAGGAGTGGTAGTTTGAGTGCCGAGAAGATTGTGATGATTATAAAGACAGAGGGGGAGGAAGAGAGGAAGCGGCGTGAAATATAATTAATATAGAGAGGGGGATTCAGTATTATACAAAGGTTTCTAGTAGAGAGAGTTTGTCAAAATTAACATAAAAGGGAGGGGTATTTTGATTTACAAAAAAAAAAACAGAGAGGGAAGAAAGAAGAATATGAGTAGTGGTGAGAGGCATTTGAATAACAGACAGAGGCATATTGTGGCTAATATGGTCGGTCAAGGGAGTAATAAAAAGAGAGAAACACTAGAATTATAATGAGAGACAGTATTGAAAAATCACTTCAATTGAAGAAGAAAAAGGACTATAAATAAATAAAGGGGGCATAGTAAATAGATACAGAGAGGGAAAAAATGATGTTTGAGGGAGATAAACATAAAGAGGAGAGGGAACTAAATAGAGAGAGGGTTGTTATTGAGCGAATGCAGAGAGAAGGTAGGCTATAAATAGACAGAGAGTTGGATCACTATTGAGCTGAGAGAGCATCATGGAGTTGTACAGAGAGGGTGAACAAGATAGTGAAACGGAGGGGTATTCAGGTTTAAAGGGAGTTCAAAGAATTGAGAGTCAAAATGAACACAACAGATAATGAGGTGAAAGGGTATAGAGATAGACAGATAAAGACGTTGAGACAGGGTGTTGGTAGATAGAGAAAAAGAGTATATTTTTACAGTAAAAGAAGGGGGAGAAGGCAGATCAACAAAAACAAGTTTTAAGTAGAGAGAGAGGGGCAACTTGATCAGAGAAGGAGAGTATGAACACTAAAAAAAGAGAGTAAGAACGGGGGAATAGACAGAGTCAAGGTGGTGGCAATTAAAGAGATAAGAAAGATAAAAGCCCATAAAGAGAGGGATAAAATCTGTTTATATGATTTACAGAGAGAGAAAAAAAGCGAGGGAAAATAATGGCATAAAAATTGGACGGAATAAAAGAATATCGACGGAATAAAGGAATAAAAAAAACTGGCATCGCAAAAAACGCTGACACATGTTTCGACACAGAAACTGCTTTCATACAACTTCCTTATCATATTGAAATTATTACAGAAATATTTCGAAAATTGATTGAAAACTTTCTCATTTTTTATAAAAAAAAAAAAAGGTTAGTTTGTTAATTTTTCTTTATGAGAAAAAATCGATCCCACCTAAGAGACGGGGAAGTCCACTTGGTGCAATGTAGGCAGTGAAACTTCAGGATCGTGGTTCGAGAGTTCGAATCCCAATCATTCCATTAGCAATCACGTTTGGACTAATACCCTTGGGAAAGGTATGGATTCCTACATTCCTGCAGCTATGGATTAAATAGTGCTAAAAAAAAACTACAGAAAATGTTTATAAGAATGAATTTTATCGACATAAAGCGAACTAAAGGTTGATATATGCCATAAACACACAAACAAATTAAAGAAACGTCAATTTAAACTAAATTTAGCGTTTTTTTTTTTTTTATTTTTTTTTTGGGTGGGCCAGAGCGGAGGTAGAGTTATTTATTTTCTGCAATAATTTCAATTTTGTCTCTGGGTCGAAAAACACGTGTTGAAGTTTTCTGAATAAATCTCCAATGTTTTTTTGTTGTTTTTTTTTTGTTTGTTTTTTACTCGCTTTGATATTTTAATTAATATACATATTATGTGGAAATTAAACATTATTCATTTTATACTTAAATAATGAATTCCATGTAGAATTTGGACAGGGAAACAGTAAATTAACAGAGAGGAAATGAAGGGGAGGAAGTTAGCTATTTTAAAAGAAAGGGAGGGGGAAAAAGAAGAAGTGTGAGTGAATGAATAAGAATAAATTCAAGGTTAGAAGGAGTGGGAAAGAGAATGTCTTAGAGAAAGTAAAAGATTCAAAGAGAAGGGTGCAAGTGGAATGGATAATATAAGGGAGTAATAAAACATACAACTCCATGGATAAAAAATAATGAACCAGAGGAGAATAAAAGCTAGAGTTGGAGGAAGAACAGATAGTTTTTATAAGCAGAGAGTAGTAGAATGAGAAAGGTAAAAATGAGAGATAGATAGATAGAGAGAGAGAGAGAGAGAGAGAGAGAGGGTGAAGTTAATTTTAGTTTTTTAAGGTGTTAAATTACGAAAAAAATCATACATAAATAAACAGTGAAAAAAAGAGAAGGAATTATGTTTTAAGTAAAGAGAGAGAGAGAGAGAGAAAGAGAGAGAGAGGGAGATGAGATGAGACGTTAAACCATAAAACGGTTAAACCAAAACCATAAAACGGTCATTTATTACATTTTTTTTTCTCCAATTTCGATTCCTTTTTCTAAAAAACTCTTGGGAATGTTACTGACTTTTTTTAAGGGTGAAAAGCCATCAATTAAAGAAAACGGGTAAATTAAAATGAAAAATAAAATACTTATTTAATCTTTTTTCTCTAATTTTAATTGACCCTTCTTTCTGAAAATACGTTCTGCCTTCAATAAGTTTCAAGACTTTCTTTTTGTACAGGCATCTAAAATTCTTGTCGACTCTTAAAATTCTTTTTTTTTTAATCGTTATATACATCTTTATGAGATAACTGACCAATTTTTATCATTTCAGGTTCAAATGGCGGCCTTAGCAGGTATTAGCATTAATGCCTGATTATCACAGCTGGTAAATGTCAAAAGATTAATCTGGACTTTATAACACTTTAGAAGAACAATATGCAATAATACTTTGGAAAAAAATTCCACAGAAACATGTAATCAGCCGGGCCGTGCTTAGGGTCCCTGCAGACCCAACAATTGCAGGGGGTGCAAGTTCCCTAGGGGACGAAGGGTTCCTTGACTTCACAGATTGTAATGCAAAAAAAAAAACTACCAAAATAATTAATTGTTAAGAATAACTAGAAAATCATTATCAAAATACATCTATCAATACATTTTTCTCTCTGCCCGTATCTCTCGATATATGTATTTGTATAGTCGAAGGCTCCAGTAAATTGAGGGGAGGGTAACTTGCTTTTTTTTAGGGTAAAGGTGCTGCAAGGCGCATTCTGCAGGACCGCTAAGTGGCTAAGCACGGAGTGCCCGGGAAAAAGGGCCATCAGTAAAAAGGCCAGATTTTGCTAACTAAGACCCCCCGGAAAAAGACTAAATTAAAAAAGAGCTGTGCAAAATGGTCAGATTTCGCTCGTTAGGCTCATTTTTTTTTTGGGGGGGGGGCTAAAGACTCTTATAACACATCACCCTCAATATTTAAGGGGTGAGTGAGGGAGCTAAAGCCCCCTTCTGACTTAAAACGATTGAAGAATTAATTTTGAATTTATAGGTTTAAGCTCCTGTTAAAATATGTTCAATAGGGGCTCACTACACTCGTAATCAGAAGCTTTTGGACCTCTTGCACGACTCGAACAACCATCAGTTTTTTGTTTGTTTGTTATTTTTTGCAGCATAGAAGATCCAATAAAGGTAGGGACTCTGTGAGAAAGAATAAGAGAGATGAGGGAGGAGTAAGAACGTTAGAACAACCAGTGAAGTGCACTGTTTGATGTCAGTTTGGGAACTGTACAAACGATGAACTGATGCAGAAGATTTGTGCAAAGTTTCTCCCAGGAGAGCTCCTCAGTAGCGAAATCCATCCTTGCCACCAGGTCTAGGGGGCCCACAGACTCCGCAATAACATCGGGGCCGCAAAAGGTTTCTTGGCTTCACAAATCTTTGGAATGCAAAAATTACCAAAATAATTAATTATTAGTTAATTGACTAGAAAATCAATTTTTTTTATCAAACCATCTGTCTGACTGTCTGTCTATCTCTTTCTATATAAATATATATTTTTTGAGTTTAGTGTATTTTGTCAGAATTTCATCATTCATCCATGTTTTATTGAAGATGATCTTGATTCTTCTTTTTATGATCTTTCTTTGGTTTTTTCTTGTTTTCTTACAAGATTCTTTCTAGTGGGGTCGAGAGTTTGTATGTATTGAAGATGATCTTAATTCTTCTTTTCATGATCTTTCTTTGGTTTTTTTCTTGTTTTCTTACAAGATTCTTTGTAATGGGGTCTAGAGTTTGTATGTATTGAAGATGATATTAATTATTCTTTTTATGATCTTTCTTTGGTTTTTTTCTTGTTTTCTTACAAGATACTTTGTAATGGGGTCTAGAGTTTGTATTTCTTACAAGATCCTTTGTAATAGGGTCTAGAGTTCATATGTATTAAAGATGATCTTAATTCTTCTTTTTATGATCTTTCTTTGGTTTTTTTCTTGTTTTCTTACAAGATTCTTTGTAATGGGGTCTAGAGTTCATATGTATTGAAGATGATTTTAATTCTTCGTCTTTTTTAAGCTTATTATCTCATCTGTAAATGTAATAGTTTTCCAAAAAGTTCTAATCTTATTTTCTAAATATTTTTCTGAGGGTTCACAAACAAAGGGGGGTCGGAATTAGTGAGAATTCCTATCTGTAAATTCTATCAATTGTCCAAAACAAAAGGCATGAAATCTTTTTCTGTAAATGTTTACAAAAAAAGGTTTCCAATGCATGCTGGGAAAATTTTTTTTTTCTTTTTTACTTTTTCTCGAATGGAAATTCTTTTTAATAATTTTTTTTATTTTTTTTTTTATTTTTTATTTTTATTTAATTTTTTGAGGCATTTATAAAAAAAAAGGGTTTTTGTGTTTTAGGGATCTTTATGTGTTTTTTAAAAAATTCATTTTTTCACATGGGCCTGGTCATATATATATATATATATATATATATATATATATATATGTGTGTGTGTGTGTGTGTGTGTGTGTGTATAAACGTTGTATTTGCTGTATTGCAAGGTAGAGTGCTCGATACTTGT